>CATOSE010000205.1:0-15294 GCA_951812265.1 Taphrorychus bicolor | reverse complement strand
GGTATCCAATTACGGTGTATGCCGCGGACAGATGAACACAAAGCGGGGTGGAGACCATGGCACACAGGCTGCTCACTGCCTGCGCTATATCCGGGCGGGTCATCGATGAAGGCCACACAAGCTTACCCATGATCGCAAGATACTCGGACTTATCGACTGGTTCGCCGGTGGCCTCGCGCAACTTATCGAAGGCTACGCATTGCTCTCGAGTGGTGCCGTACGGGGTGTCATGCTCCACAATCTTGCCCTCGTAGTCGAGAGCCAGCTGCTCGATGTAGTGCTGCTGTGTGATAGAGATGGTCTTCCACCGTCGGTCACGAGTGATGTCAACCCCGGTGAACTTCACGGCCGGTGCTAGGGTGAGGTCGCCTATATTAATGATCGCCGCATAAGCCCTCTTGATCGAGAGATACTCCGCTTGAACCCTCTTCGGATAACCCACCATAGTGTCATCGGCGAACACTCCAACGCGGATCTTGAGCACCGGATGGTAGTAGAGGTTCGTCTCGTTCATCCACGATACAAAGCCCAACTTAAGCCATGCCGCCCGGTTGAGGCTAAACCACAAGTGCGCGCCTTGCTTGATACCTTCGAGTGCCTTCAGAAGGAGGAGGACGAACCCCGGTGTGGAGAAACCCTCGGGCATCTCGACGTGCACCTCTCGGTCGATGTCGGCCTGCGTAAATGCCTTCACCGCGTCGATGTGGTTGGTTTCGAGGTCCTCATCGGCTATGCACACGAGTAGCACGCGGAAGCTGACGCCCGGGAGTGTAGCGGCGAACACCTTGTCGTAGTCCCTGTCGGGCACCTGCGAATATCCACAGCCCACGAATCTCGCCTTGATCTTACGGATCGACTTGTCGTTGTAGTAGGCAACGGCGAAAACCCAGCGAGATTTGTGTACCCTGCAGTGCGCGGGGCGCTCGACAACACGCCACGATTGGTTCTGTAGGTTGCCGGTGATCTCCTCTTCCATCGCGGCACGGAAGAGCGGCCAATGCGTCGAACGCTCGGCCTCCGCTACGGTCTTCGGCACTGGGACGCTACCTATCTCACTCACCTTATATGCGCCTTCTGCGTCGGAGGTCCAGATCTCCATCTCGTCGCTCCATCCGTTCGGCGGGAGGGACTCCCTGTACGCCGATGCGTTGAGGGAAGCGATCTCGTCGCGCGATAAGCCGTGGTAGAGGCCTACGTCGTCGGTAAGCGGCGGAGGGAGCGGCGGAGGTGGTTCGGCGAGTGCCGTGAGTAGCTCGTGGCTCGAGAGGCTATGCAACGTGTGCGTCCACCCGGTCGAGGCTCCCTCCTCGGCAGATCCTCCCTCCTGGACGCGCACGGGGCGGGCCTGCGAGCACGCTTCGTGTATGGCAACGGACAGGTGTCGCGATAGCTTCGCGTTATACTGTGTGACAGCGGTACGAGCTAAGCCGCTGCTGTCGTAACCCTGCAGTCGCACCTTGTGCGACTTACAAGTGCACCGAGCAGCCGGCGCAAACAAGATATGGAAACAATCGGCGGCGCAAGGGTGCACCATCAGGCCTGTATACTTCTGCCAGTCGGCGCCCAGCTGGCACTGTGCGAACGACATGTACACACCGCGCGAGTCGCGAAGCTCGGGGAAACCCCACAGGAAGCCGTTATGCGCGAAGTGAGGCCAGGCGGCATGGTCGGGCTTAGAACGCGAGGCACAACTCTCGATAGCCCATAGGGTATTAGCGGCATCGCAAGCGGCAATGACGCGGAAAGAGAAATCGAAGAGCGCATTAGCGGCGTCGACGGCTTGCCGATGGTGGGATGTGAGTCCGGGGATACCACGGACGCAGACTTGACTCGGAGGGACGGTACATGGGCAATGGACGCGGTCGTACATGGCGGGCATAGGAAGACAAAGTCGTACCTGCCGGCGGCGACGTCTCGGAGGATGCTCTCTTGTAGCGCCGGGAGGGAGAAATCGTGGCCGTCGACGGTGTCGAGGGCGGTGACGGTGTGTCCCATAGCACGCAACATCGTGGTCATGCTATCGGGGCGCTCGCGGTGAAATAGGAGGAGCACTCGGAACACAAACGTTTCGGACGCGGACGCGGCAAGCGGACGACCTCGGCGGGTGTAGCGCTTCGGGAGCATATGCTTGGTGAAAGCGCCGACCGGGAAGTCCCACGCCTCTACGTACTCTACCGGCGTATCGGCGGAGAGACGCATCACATGTTCGAACGAATCCTCGCGCCAATCCGTAACGACGAACGTACTAAGTCGGTTGAGGCCGGGGATGTAGCAAAAGTGGCCGTTGCGTCGATCGTCATACCCCAAGTGGCATCCATCGGCCGAGCGGGCGCCAAGTTTGCCGTTTATCTCTCGGTCGGGCACGGTGACGGTGACGTCGCAAAACATAGTGCGTGCCCAACTTAGGTCCACGGGTGTAGTGTCGCCGGTGGCGTATTGGTACGGAGATACGGGTGGCGAAAGTGCGTTTGTCGGAAGGTAGTAGAGAAGCAAGTTGCTTTGGCGGGCCGACCACGGCCACATATACGCCGGCACGGGAGTAGGCGGATAATGCAAGTCGGATCGAATCATACGTTGGAGCACGCCCCAATGCCGTTCGGGCACGGCAAGCGTATTCGGTTGGTTCGGCACGGCGTATCCGCGGTCTCGCGTGAGCTCTTCGGCAACGGCGTCCATATCCGTACTAATGAATTGTTGACCGTTGTCCGTCACCCATCGTCCCACCATGCCGTCTTGCAATCGATGCTTGACCGACGCATAGAATGTATGAAGGCTCGACGCGACCTCCGGTGTGGTCTCGTTGCGCATGAACATCAACCATGATTCCTTGCCCCATCTATCGATGAAGTTGACCATACTACGAAAGCCATGCGGGAAAGAAGGTTCGAAGCCGGTACAAAGGTCGGATTCAATTTGTTGCCCGAAATACGTGTACGCTTGTGTACTATGGGCGGCGGGTGGCTTCCTCGTTTTTACGACGGCGGATCGATTGCCTAACCGGCAACCACGGCATTGGCACTCGTCATCGGAGACAGCAACGCTTGACATATTGATCCCATCAATAGTGATGTTACACTTCGAAAGGCGGTGTTTGCCGCAATGGCCAAGTGCACGATGAAAGAGTGACGGCGAAGAGCGGCGAAGACCCGCCGGAGTACCCGCGGCGAAGCACGTTTCGGTACGCGGTGATGAGGTGGCGGCGCTTGCATCCGAAATATCGATACGGAGAGACTTTCCCGGAACGAAGGGGACGACCGTACCGGAGGATAAGAGCAAGCAATCTTCTCTTTGGATCGAGTTGTCGGTGTTGAGGAACACCTTCACGCCGTCCACTTTTAGCCCTCTAGTAGAGTAGAGGACGGTGTTGTGGCCTAGGCCATCGACGACGAACGTACGCGTACTCCGAAGGATGTCGACGGCGGGGACTTCGGCCCAACGGGACGGCGGTGCATCGGATGCGGGCGTGAGGCGGTATCTATGCACCTTGCGGCTCATCTCACCGATGGCCACGACTCCCAAGTACTTATCGTCGGCGATTTGTAGTTGGATGTCGGGGTGATTGTCGGTGATGCGGTCAAGCATATCAACGCGTTGAGTGGAGATCGCGGTAGTAGTGGCGCCGCTATCGATGGTGCCAAGCAACCGGTGGTGAGATGCGGCGATGTGGCCGGCGTGAGAAATGGCCATGGCGGATTCGGTGTTGCATCGAGCAAGCGCGACGAAGAGAACTAAAAAAATGGAGGTCGACCCGACGGCCGCGGCGACGCGTTCGGTGGCCTCGAGCATGGAAACGGCTATACCGGCGGCCAACGCGAGGATAGCTAAGAGGGCGGCACGAGGTCCACCAAAACTGCGTTTGAACCATCGGCGTCGAAGAGGAGGCGGTGGTGGCGGCGGTTGCACTAGCCCCGACGCGGATTCGAGTAATGCATCGAGTTTCGCGTCTTCGGCCGGAAGGTCATTCACCTCGGCTTCGCACGAGCTAGGCGGAGCAACGCGCGACGGCTCGGAAATGTGCATGGCACCGCGAGCGTTGGGCGTAGTATGACGAGGTGTAGACGGCGGCGTCATCGGCGGAGCAAGAAGAGCGCAATCAGAATTCGATTGGGGCTTCGACGTAGCGGGTGCGGCAAGCTCGATTGCCAAGCTAAGCTTCTCACTATCGAAGAGGTGGTCATCGGAAATGAAAGACGGAGGCTGAATACGGGGACCGGCACGAGATGAATGAGTTGAAGAGGTGTATACAGCGGGTGTTGCGTGAGGTGTCAATTGAGGCGCCACCTTTGGCACTTCTGTGGACACGCTCAAAAATTCACGCGATGCACACGAGGCTGCCGAGGAGGATTCGGACGGGACGGAAGACATGGTATCGGTGGAAGTGGGGTTGCAAGGTTCGGCCTGGAAGAGATCACATGCAGCCACGAAGCCTGATTCTGTGCTATAATCATCGTCTTCTGCTGCGTATAATCTGCGTTGGCTGGATGGATTTCCTTGGCGGCCACGTCCGCCAAAACCCCGGCCGTTTCCGCCACCGCGCGGTTGGTATGAGCGCGGTTGCATTCGGAAAGGTGCGCGTTGGCCGCGTCCAGCCGGCCTACGCGAAGGGGCGGCTCCCAAAGATTGCTTCTTAGCCATGAGAATGCCGATGGCGTAGTCGAGGGATCTGAAGCGATTGGAGGACGACGGGCATACGCGACGAATGTGGCCGATACCCCGGCAACAATCACAGATCATCTCCACGGATAGTTGATTGTCAGAGTCGGCTACAAGAGCCACCTCCCCTGAATCCTCAATCACGCCACACGACGCGCAAAGCTGAAGCTCCTCAGCACTTAGCGCCTCCCAGTCAGTTGTGGTGAGAGTGCCGCGCCGACTGGCTGCATTATGCCCGTAGTTGGCCAATGCGGCTAGTGTCGGTGCGGGAGAGCCCGATGAAGGTACATAAAAGTTTTCGGCCCCCGCCTCCAAGCTGAACGCGCGCTCGCTGCCTTCATCTGAAGTGTGGCGAAGCAGCAGTCCTGCCTCCAGCGTGTTGCGTGTGGGGCGGGTGGGTCTCCTGACCGGATCGCGCACGGCAAATCCGGGAAGCCGGCTCTCAACTGCAGTTTCCCACTTAGATTGGTAGTGCGCTGCGAGCGCAGCCACGTCACGCACATTGGCCGCAGTCTCGAACTCGCGCGAACCAGGCGGCAAATTATATTCTTTCATAGCGCCCTCATGGAAGTGTTTGCTTGTGTCGAATATACACTCGAGCAAACGCTCTGCGACTTCGTCAGAAGTCTTCCGCTGCGCATGTGGTCGCTTGGCATTGACCGCCTTGATGCGCTTGAGCATGAGGGTAATGGAGTTGGCATTGATGCCCACTTCTGAAAGAATATCAAGCTCATCCCATTGACGGTTGAGCTGGCGCAGTCTGATAGCTGACACAGGTTTCGAGCAGGCTTGGGCGAGCGCGTTATAACCATTGAGCCCATCCTGAAAGTAGTGAGTGCGGAGGTCCGTGGTCCAATCCGGATCAATGACATATTTTGCAATAATTGCATAGGTGTCCTTCTCACGGCGGCGCCTTGCTTGGAGCCCCTTTCGGCGCTCAATGGCGCCTGCATGGCCCCGGGGAAATGTTGGGCCTGCGGCGCCGCCCTCATCTACGCCTAGGAGGTAGTCCGCGAGCGACCATCCACGATCATCTGTCTCGCCCGCTAGATGGTTCTGAAGTCGCTCGTCGAAGAATTCCCAAGCCTCTCCAGGCGTGCCATCGTATGGCTCAAAATCGTACCGTGGTTCTCGTGGAGGCATGCCTGCGACGAGGCCCGAGTTGCAATGAGAACCCGGCTGAAGCACCACGTTGAATAATACAACTACGTGCCACATCATATTGGTATATCTACTTCGGCTCCTCACCGCGGTCCCGTCTTCAGAGACGTGCCTCACAAACCCCCACACGGAGCCGGACACCCAAATTCTGAGACTCCCTCCGCAACCGACAGGTTCCGGCCATATTCCCCTTAGGTACTGCTTACCTAATTATCATGTACGTTCCCACAGATATGTCTGTGTGTTAACGAGGTCGGCGCCACCTCGAATGTCTTCCTACTTTGGAAAGCGCGCCTGGTGGGCCGCGGCGATCAGATGGAGTACCTCACAGATTTCTTCGCCACTTACTCCGGCGTCGTCCGTTATGAGACTTTCCGCATTTTTCTGGCCGCTTGCGCGCTGTTGCAGCTCACCGTCACGGGCGCGGACGTCTCTACTGCGTACCTGCATGCGCCACTGCGCGACGCGGTTGTGTGGATGCGGCAGCCCAAGGGCTTCCCGCAGGTCAGGGTCAACGGCAAGCCGGCGCTGTGCCGACTGCGTATGGCCCTGTACGGCGTGCGTCAGTCCGCTCGTGAGTGGGCTCTCACACTCATAGCATGGCTGGAGGCCGTGGGGTTTCGTGTACTGCATGGCGGATAGGTACCTTTTCGTGTGGCACGGTGAGAGCGACGCGGTAATCTACTTGCTGGTGTGGGTGGACGATATTTTCATCGGACACCGGGGCGACGCGGCACGGGGACACTTCATGCCGGCTTTTCGCGAACGTTTCCGCGTCAAGGATTTGGGTCACCTCAGGCAAGCGCTCGGGGCTTCAATCGCGCAATCCCTCGAGCGGGGCACCGTGTCTCTGTCCCTCCAATCCTATATCTTAGACGTGGCTCGCCGTTTCGATCTCTACGAGGACAACTCGTGGGCGGACATACCGGTGCCACTAGCGCTAGCAAAGGAGTGCTCCACGGCAAAGCCCACGGAGTCCGAGGTTATCGAGACGGTAGAGGTGTATCGTATCCTTGTGGGCTCGGTGATATTCATAGCCACTTTCGCGAGGCCCGATGTTGCTTACGCGGCACATTTCCTTGCCAGCTGCATGCACCGCCCGGGTGCTGTCCACCTGCGCCTGGCTCGCAGGGTCCTCGGATACCTGTCGCGTACGCGCTCGCTCGCCATCACGTCCTCGCGATCAGCTCTACCACCACGTGCGTCATTCTCCCCAGGAGAGGACGACACGCCTCGATTGTCGCCAGGGGTCCTCGTTGACACTGACTGCGGCGTGGTGCGTTCGGCTACGGGCTGGATGCTTATGCTCGCGGGCGCGGCCGTCTCGTGGGCGGTGCTGGGACGCGCCTGCCCTCGCTGTCGTCCGTCGAGGCAGAGCTCTACGGCCTCAGTACGGCGGTGTACAACGTCTTGGTTGCGATCAACGTCCTTGAGGAGCTGGGAGTCGAGGTGGAGTCGCCAGTGCCCGTCCAGACCGACAGCCGTGGAGCACGCCTCATTGCACTCGATTGTGCGTCGGCGGCGCAAACGCGGCACATCCACAGGCGTTGGTACTTCGTGAGGCACCACGCGGATGGGGGTACGATCGCCGTCAAGGCCGTCAAGGGCTCCGACAACCACTCCGATTTCCTCACCAAGGCGGTGGGTGGCGCCGCGTTTGCAGCGGACCGCGCTTTCGCCCTGGGCGTGGCTGGCACTGTGTGAGGCTGGGACGTACATGCGGCAGTGCGCATGTTTTCTTGCGAGAGATGGGCTAAGGGCCATCTTGAGCCTGCCACGCGGGTAGCGGTGTGGAAATGTACCGCGCATACCGTGACACCAGTCGCATCTCAGAGGCCGTATGTCTCTTACACCTGTCGTGTGTGGCCGTGTCCCGTGTGGTCGTGTGGTTCGTCTTGACACCCGGGGTCGACCTAGGTGTGTCAGCGACCGGGACACTGTCTTCGGAGAACTATTCCCGGAGTATGATGTGAGACTGTAAGGTACGGTATCGTACCTCGGTTATATTAATAGTTTGAATCTTGTGACAAAGTGGAGCCCGAGCCCGAGTGGGAGCACGAGCACGGAGCTCGTGGCATCAGCCCCAGAGCCCGGAAACGGCCACGAATCAGGTCCATCAGTGATTCGCAGCGATTCGCCCTCGCCTGCCACTGCTTCGAACGGCTCTGACCCCGTTGCGGAGGAGATTGATTGCTGGAGCCGCCTCTCGCCGGATGCGTGGCAGCAGTTCATTGACGACGACGGGCTGCTCAACGAGTTCGAGATGATGCGCCAGGCGCTGCGTGAGCGCTTCCCGCTCCACTTCGTGGTCTTAAAACGCACGGCCTGCCACCTGCCGCACGAGGCCAACGTCGAGCAGATCTTCTCACGTGCAGGCAATCTCTCTGACCCGAACATGGACCCTGAGTACCTTGCATTCCTCACTATCGTCGCAGTCAATCAGAAGGCCTTCTGGCCGACGGACGCGATGATCATGGACAAGTACTACGAAATGTTCCGCAGCAAGGGCGGCGAGGGCATCGAGGATAGCAGCGGCAGCGGCAATGGTGATGGCGCTCGGCCGATGGAGGGCGACGAGGCGCTCGACAACGTGCGCGCCCACCCCCAGTGGCAGCAGTGTATCTGGACGCAACACGCCAACACCATAGCATGCATCGCCATGAAATTTCATCCTACTTCACTATGCTCATGAGTTCGCGTTTAGTCATGATTAGTGAGTAGGATATGATTATAGACTCTGTGTCGTATCCTTGATAAAAGTACAGCACTCTGTTCGGTATCCCGAATAAGAATATTTTCCTTTTTACATGCAGCTGAGATATCATTATCCATGAGGTAGGTAGGTAGGTAGGTAGGTGTTACCTCACACGGTCTATGCACAGACAAGGAGGGGCCGGCACACACTTCACCCCACAGGAAGGGATGCATGGCACTAAGGACATCACAGAGCCAAAGTTGGTTGTTGTATTCCCAAGGTCACGAACCGCCAACGGAGATGGCCAGGCAACCGAGCCTGACAGGCTGAGACCAGATAAGCGAAAGGATACTATGCCCTACATGTCCCGTCCGCGGAAGTCGGGAACGTGACCTAGGCAATGGGAGGGCCTATGCCTCAGAGCTTAGCGACGCCTCAATGCGCGCTATCGTCGCCACCACACAACCCCGCACGGGCTTGGTGCGTGAGATGCGGGGCGAGGGCATCGAGCGAAAGGCGGACGGGGCGATGTCCATCCGCAACGTCTCGCGCCACGCCGCGCGGTCAGCCGCGAGCTCGTGCCAGCGCGACGGGTCGATGCTGAATTTGGCGAGCACCTTGAAAATCGAGCGGCCATAAGTCATGCATGGTGCGCCCTTCGCCCACCGCTCCGGCACCCACGAGGAGAGCATGCGTCGCGGCAGCCGCGTCTCGTACTCCATGCGGCTAACGTGCCCCAGCCAGCGTAGCTGCCGTCGAGCGATGCTCATGTCAATGGTGTCGAGGCCCAGCCGCTGCCCGAGCTCGTGTGTGGAGATGTGATGTTCCCACACGTGCTTACGCGTGACACGACACATGGCACGCAAGTGCTGTGCATGCACACGGCGTAGCCGATTCAGCAGCACCTCGGTCAGACTCCATGACTCGCAACCATCGAGGGAGATGGATAGCACGATGGCCTCGTACACCGCCTTCTTGGCCGCAGGAGAGACCGCCGACAAGCTGAAGATACAGTCATGCAACGCCCCAAACGCCCTGCTGCCCGACACAAGCCGCGCATCCACCGCCGCATTGTCGCCGCCATATCTCGTGACAATGTCGCTGAGGTAGGGGAACTGTGCGACGACGGGCAAGAAGCCGTAGTTGGGAAGCAAGATGTGTGAGAGGTCGACGCCGTCGAGCGTGCTCCGGTTCGAGTACATGTGGTGTGGCTTCGAGCAAAATAGCACCTCCGTCTTTGAACCTTTCACCGGTTCGAGCACCGACGAATCGAGCAGCCCTGAATGCACAAGCGGATCGAGCACACCGAAGTGGATGTCCATTCCCCATTCCGAGAAGTGTACGATGAGTTGTGGCGCTTGTTCCTCGACGTCAGCGCGTGAGCAAAAAGGCAAGCCGGTATCGTCCGCGTACTCCAAGTCTTGGACGGTGAAGTCATCCCCCGATGCGTCGAAGCGGCGGCCAGTCATCTTGAAGTCTGGCCGAGTGCGAAAGCAGCACAGTGGGTACGTGTGAGTAGCCCTCCAGGTCTCCATGATGGCCGCGATGAGGAAATCGAACAGCTCCGGCCCGAGTAGGTCGCCCTGCTTCACATCAATGATGGAGAGGAGAGATGCCTCGACGCCATCCGCCTCGAACTTGACGATCACATTATGGTGCATCGCGATCAGGATTCGCACAAGCTTTGGCGGCACGCCAAACTTGAGCAGCACCCGCCATAGCAAGCCGATCTCCTTGTCGCTCGCCGCCTCCGCCGCCCGCTCCCTCTCCGGCGGTGGCTTCTTTTCCGCGCACCGAGGCACGCGATCGAAAGCCTTCACCAGGTCGAGAAACAGGATCCACGTCTCAAGCCCATGTTCCCGCCGCTTCCGGATCAGCTGCTTGATTGTGAACGAGGCGTCGCTCGTGCCACGCCCAGAGCAAAAGCCCATCTGCGGCTCGTGCTCGACGTGCTCGGGCGACTCGAGGATGTCCTGCAACCGCATGTGCACGATGTTGGCGACAATCTTATACGCCACTTCGAGTAGCATGATGCCACGGTAGTTACAGGGGTTGCTTTTGTCACCCTTCTTAGGCAGGATCTTCAGCAGCCCTATCTCCCACTCGGTGGGCATCTCCTCGGACTCCCAGAAGGCGAGCACGATCTGGTGCACGAGGCTGAAGCTCTCGTCAGTCGACCCGAGCGCCTTCCAGAAGCGTGCGGGCAAGCCCGAGTCGCCCGGCCCCGTGTCACGCAGCTTACCCAGAGCTGCACGCGTCTCCTTCTCCGTCGGAGGATGATCAAGGTCAGCGACGGGACGCTGCCGCAGCAGCTCAGGCATCGACGCATTGAAAGAGGGCGCACGACCGTACAGCTTCTCGAAGTGAGAGCCGAAGACGGCGGCGTTCTCTTTCGGCGTGGTGGCGAGCTCTCCATCCGACTTATGCATCTTAGCTGGAGCCGGCCGTTGCTTGGCGCCGCACAGTCCCTCGCGGAGTACACTGACTTGCTTCCACGCAGACGACGTGCCACTCCGGGCAACGATACCCACGCTCACCTGCCTACACTTGTCTATCACCCACGCTGACCGGGCCGCACGCAGCCCAGCCTGCAGCTTGGCACGATCACGGCATCGTGCAGCCAACGTCTCGGCGGATGGCTGGCTACGATGGGCGTTGAGTGCGGCATTGCGTACTGCAAACAGTCCGTCAAGTACAGAAGCACTCGCCTCGTACCACGCTGGCTGCGGCCTCGTCTTCTTTGGCAGCACGTCGAGAGCTGTCGCCTTGAGCGCCTCAGCCAGAGCGGAGTAGGAGGTGTCTACGCCCACGCGTTCCACGACCGCGTTTGCAAAGGCATGCCGTCCATCCTCCGTGTAGAGAGACGAGCAGCAACGGCCCAGCAGCTTGCTGCGAGAATCTGACTTGCGTTGAATGCTCACAACCACCCTCATCCGACGGCCTATCGCACGATGATCACTGTTGGTGAGCTGAAAGGGGCGCGAACCACAGTCTGCAAATCGGCAGCGATCCTCACGCGAGACGATGACGTGGTCGAGCTGATGAGGCAAATGAGAGCATGGGTGAATCCACGTACCGTAGTGCCGCTTGCGATAGAACGAAGCGAGGGAGCACAGCTGGTGCGCTTCTATGAAAGAGCGAAGCCGACGCCCCGCGTCGTTCAGGTGATGCAGTCCAAACGGGCCAACCGCCCCCGCCCACTCGCCGTCTCCGCCGAGATTGCCACAGCCAATGCTAGCATTGGCGTCAACGCACATCACAAGCACATCTCCAGACTGCCGTAAAGTGATCAGCCCAGCGAGACCCTCGAAGTACGCATCAATTTCAGCGACAGAGTGAGCGGACGTGGGTGCATATTCGGCCGTAGCGAAGCTACCAGTGTACTGGAGCGAGAGTAGAGTCCGAGGATTATATTTATTCCTCACTCCTCCCGAGCGTCCGTTGCAGCGATTGCGGTGTCGCCGCCGCGGCGAGGGCGTCGCGCCGCTCCTCGCCCGCGTCGGTGTGAGACGCTCGTGCTTTCTTGTCGGCCGCTCGTGCCTGATTTGATTGAGCTATGACTGCCCTCGACCCGAAATACGAGTTCCACTTATCGCTGGGAGCACCCACAATGGCCAATCTGAACACCGCTGCTGGGGATCCATCACTCACTGTGGCTGCTGTACACTACCTCAACGTCGTCTCAGGAGGCACATTGCCGGCGGCTCCAGGCGCAACTGATCGATTCGTCGTTCCCTGGACCGATGTCGACGTCGCAATGCTCAAGGCACATAGCCTGCTTGCTGCTGTGCATGGGACGCCATGCGCTGCACGCATCGTCAACCTGAAAGCGCTGCATGACGCTTTCCAGCGGGCTACAGCGGGCGGCCTCAGCTTCATGGTGCTCGGCTCCCTTGAGGCCGCTCTCGCTGAATTCGTCCGCGTGTGTCGCGTGCTGGCCATTCAAACTCCTGCCGCTTGGCAATTGGGACCCGCTCAATTCCAAACTCTGCCAGCCGCACCCTCTACCGCGCCCGCTCTGCCGCCGGAGACGGAATGGTTTCTACATATGGACTTCGCCATGGGCGCGAGTGTGTCCGGTGCCCCCCTGGTCCTGGTGGCCCTTCGCTCGGTCCTCCCCGGGTGGTGCTCCCACCTCTCCAGGGCCCAGCCTGCCTTCCAGGAAGCCGCATCCGAACTGTACGAGATGGTGGGCGAGAACAAGGGTGCGGCATGGCTAACTGCCGCTCCCCGAAGCCACGCCCTCGCCATTACCGCTCGCGTCAGCCACTGGCACCGTCTCCAAGCCGTCGAACTCATTCTCCCCGTCCCACCCGTTCGCGCCTTTACCGCCGCCTCCCTCTACCGCCTCAGCCCAGCATTCTTCGAAGAGGGTTGGCAGTCAGCCTACCCAGCGCTTGCCGCACTGTTCGGAGCCACTTGCGACGGCGCGGAAGCACTACGCCTGGTCAAACGCCTCCTCTCAGTTGCCCCTTCACCCGATCCGACCGCCAGTCTCGACGCCCGGGTCCGCCCCCTCCTCCCCCACCTCGACACACCAGCGCTCAGGGATGCCCCAGCCAAGGTCAGAACGACGGCAATGGAGGCACTCCTGAAGTCGGGATCGACCGCGAACGGTGGAGCTGCCGCGCCCTCCACAGCAGGAACGGTGTGCGACAAAGAAACTACAGGGTTTCTGCGATCGCTATTGCCACCTATACCCCCGCCTCCGTCGCCGCCCTGGTCGCCCTTCGCAGTTGGCAATCAGCCTTCCACCTCCTGCTCGACCCCCCGGGACCCTGCGTCTGCAGCGTCGCTCGGCCGACTGCCCCTACCCTCCGCCCCGCCAGCGAGGGCGACCAAGCCCGGCCCAGCCCCCTGCTTCGCCCAATCCCCGCGCACGCCACCTCCACTATACACCAACCTCGGAGGACCCCAGCCCCTATACCCGACATTCGACTATAAAGCCCCACCCGTACCTGCCTGCTCCGGCGCAGCCCTTGGCTCCCTCTGGATTCCGGCTCAAGGCAGCGGCGGCCCAGGCATACCACGACACCTGGGGCACGCGCGGAAACGCGCAAGGACGGCACCTCCGGCCCCAGCACAGGCGCAGGTCCACCAAACCCCCGATCAAATCACCACTGCCGCCCTCGCCGACGTTCCTCTCTCCACCTCAATCTCCGCCGCAGTCATCGGCGAACGCCAGGTCATATCACAAGAACTGTGGCACGCGCGAAAGCGCGCAAAGGCGACAGCCCCTGCCACAATGCTGACACAAGGAATGGCGCACACCTTCAAAACACGCGACCGTCTCGCCACCGCCGCCCCCGTCGCCGCCTTGCACCCCTCCTCAATCGTCGCCGCCGCCGTTGCCACCCCCATCGCGCCAGCCATACCTACACACACACAGACTTTGTCTCGCCGAGATTCACCGCCCCCAGCGCCTGCGCGGCCCACCGCGCCCGAGGTCGCAGTGTGGTGCCACGAATACGCCCCCCACCGTCCGCACTCCGCCTCAATCGTCGCCGCCGCCGTCGCCGCCCCCGTCACGACAGCGACACCTGAACAGCCACAGGCCTGGTCTCGCCGACACGCTTCGTCCCCGACGTCTACGGGGCTCACCGAGACCGAGACGACTAGGTGGCGGCCCTACGCGGTCCCGCCCGTACCGCCAAGATGCACCGCTCCAGACGTATACAGGGCACACCGCGCACGAGCCGGCTCCAAGCCGCCGTTCCCTCGAGTACGCCCCCCGCCCCTCCCGAGCCCCCAAACCATTGCCGCCGCCGTCCCCTCCTCTGTCGCCGCCCTCCTCGCCCTCAGCGTTTCCCGACCCACCTCCACGGATATGGCAGTCCGCCTATCAAGCGCTCTTGCCACCGTTGTCCCCGCCTCCGTCGCCGCCCTCGTCACCTTCTGCGGTGCCGCTGCCCCTGCTCTCGCAACTCCCATCCCCTCCCTCCCGAGCTCCGCCGCCCTTTCCACCACCGTCGCCGTGCAACGACTCCCAGAAACGCACCCGGGAGGAGGAATGGGCCCGCCAGTATGAAGTCGACCTTGAAGCTGCATTGGCGGCTTCCGCGAATTGCAATCCCGGCAACGACTCTTGCTCCGAGGACGCCGCACTGGAACTGGCCATCAAGCGGTCCAGGCTGGACTCGGGAACTTACTGCGACGACGTGGCTGCTTTGCAGGCAGCTAAGGAAAGATCCACGCTACCTCAAGGTATGACTCTTCTTGGATCTAGCTCGCTCGACCAACTCCCTCGAACAGCCGACGCTCCTCCCGCGGGGCCACCTGCCTCCGCAGGCGGGGCATCGACCAGCCAGGACTCTACGCCAGCCGATGCATCTGCCTCGGCCGAACACCAGTTCGAGCCAATGACCCCGCCAGAGTCGGTAAAGTCGATGGACTTATACGATAGCGACCGGCATTCCTCAACCACCCTCGCCGATACCTTCTCCGCCCCCTTCGCCGCCTTCGTTACCCTCCGAGATGCCGCCCCCGTCTCCGCCGCCTCCCTCCTCACCTTCGCCGATGCCCCCGGCCACGCTGTCGCATCTCCGCTTCCCTCCCACCCAAACGACGCCGCCCTTGCCAGCGCCGTCGCCTGCCGACTCCCATAAACGCGCCCGGGAGGTAGAAGATTATGGGGCCGGGCTTGACGCTGCGCGAGCAGCTCCGGCGAGAGTCCCCCCCCCCCCACCTCCAGCGCTCTGCCGCTCCCGCCACAGCATTCCCCGCCTTTGCCGCCCTCGCCAACCCCCGCAGTGCCACCACCCCTGCTCCTTTCGTCGACATCTGAA
>CATOSE010000204.1:0-15645 GCA_951812265.1 Taphrorychus bicolor | reverse complement strand
CTCGCCGCGACGGCGACACCGCAATGGCTGCAACGGACGCTCGGGAGGAGTGAGGAAATTATAATCCTCGGACTCTACTCTCGCTCCAGTACACTGTCGTAGCTTCGCTACGGCCGAGCACCTCAGCAGCAATGCGTGTCCGTGTGAAGAGCGCTGACGCTTTCGAACATATATATACAGGGGTGAAGATATAATATCGACACTCACAGGCTCACGAGAGCACTGTGATACCGAGGGGGCAATCAAGTACCCCCTGGGCACCCTCGGTGTGCCACGCCACGCCGGGAAGAAGTGGCAAATACCCCTTGGGCTAACCGGGGTGTTCACCTGAGAGAAGGAGGAGCCGTGAGTGACGTAAGGAAACGGGGGAAGAGCATGCGCAGTGGCATGCACAGAGTGTAGACGGGCCACGTTCCCACACGTGCTCACCCACTACACGCTCAAGGCGTGTGAGGGGAGGCCCGGTGCAACCGAGTGGTGAGCCACAAGGAAGCACTCCCCCTTTTCAGCGACGTGCGAGGTGCACGACGCGGGGGCGCCCACTTGCGACACACGACTCTTGAGGAGTGAGTGACGCGTGGGTCGAAAGAGGGGCGCGCACCACCGACCGGTCTGGCGGGCCGGGGCGCACGCAGGCCGCTCCCAGGGCCACCGCCGGACTGGCGGGCGGCAGCCCACAAGGGGCACGGCTGGGCCCTCGCGCACACCTTGGAGCGGTCGTAGAGCGCTCATATCGCTGCCGGGTGGCTGCCGAGACAGCCCCCCGGCGCGGCGACGCGTGGCGCCGCTGATGAGGGGTTGACGATGTACGGCCCCACGAGATAGCGCGCGTAGAGGTAGTTATTCGCCGGACTCGAGCACGCCGAGTATGGTAGGAACTGCGTTGCGGGCGTCGGTGGAGGCCGAGGCGGCCGCGGCGGCAACTGTGGCGGTGGCAACGGCAGCGGAGGCGGCGGTGACGGCTGCGACGGAGGCGTGGTGGCGGCGTCGGGACCGGAAACTGGGTGGTAGGTGGTTTTATGTAGCACTGATCGACTAGATTGACATCCTCCACCGCTGCCGAGTGTAAAAGGTCGTGTACCACCTGTAGTTATGACTATCACTCTGGCGCGAGCGCAGAGAGATAGCTATCTGCCGTGTGCGACAACGCAGATTGCATTAGCAACTGCGGCGCAGGCTGCGAGAGGTGGAGGAGGCTGCGTTGGTGGCGGTTGGGTTGGCAACGGCAGCGGTGGTGCGGCGACGGCGGAGACAGTGGTAACGGCGGCGACGGGGGCGTCGGGACCAGGCGTTAGGACTGTCGATCTGGTACAGAGTAGTCAGGTGCTAGACACGAGCACGCAGAGTGCGTAGCAAAAGCGGCGCAGGCGTAGGTGGAGGCCGAGGCGGCCGCGGCGGCGACGGTGACGGTGGCGACGGCTGCGGCGGCGGCAACGACGGCGGCGACATCAGTGTCGGTGGCGGCGTCGGGACCAGGAACTGGGTAGGTGGTGGTGTGTAAAACTGCCTGGTTAGACTGACACCCGCCCGCCGCTCTGAGTGGATGGTGTGTCGTTTGCACCTCTATCAGCTGAGAACTATCACTCTGGCACGAGGCAGAGAGATAGGTATTGCCAAACGCGAGGACGCTGATTGCATTAGCGACTGCGGCGCAGGCGGCGAGGAGGCCGAGGCGGCTGCGGTGGTGGCAGTGGCTATCACTCTGGCGCGAGCGCAGAGAGATAGCTATCTGCCGTGTGCGAGAACGCAGATTGCATTAGCAACTGCGGCGCAGGCTGCGAGAGGTGGAGGAGGCTGCGTTGGTGGCGGTGGGGTTGGCAACGGCAACGGTGGTGGCGGCGACGGCGGAGACAGTGGTAACGGCGGCGACGGGGGCGTCGGGACCATGCAATCAGCGACTGCGGCGCAGGCGGCGAGGAGGCCGAGGCGGCTGCGGTGGCGGCAGTGGCTATCACTCTGGCGCGAGCGCAGAGAGATAGCTATCTGCCGTGTGCGAGAAAGCAGATTGCATTAGCAAGTGCGGCGCAGGCTGCGAGGGGTGGAGGAGGCTGCGTTGGTGGCGGTGGGGTTGGCAACGGCAACGGTGGTGGCGGCGACGGCGGAGACAGTGGTAACGGCGGCGACGGGGGCGTCGGGACCAGTTGTTAGGACTGTCGATCTGGTGCAGAGTAGTCAGGTGCTAGACACGAGCACGCAGAGTGCGTAGCAAAAGCGGCGCAGGCGTAGGTGGAGGCCGAGGCGGCCGCGGCGGCGACGGTGACGGTGGCGACGGCTGCGGCGGCGGCAACGACGGCGGCGACATCAGTGTCGGTGGCGGCGTCGGGACCAGGAACTGGGTAGGTGGTGGTGTGTAAAAATGCCTGGTTAGACTGACACCCGCCCGCCGCTCTAAGTGGATGATGTGTCGCTTGCACCTCTATCAGCTGAGAACTATCACTCTGGCACGAGGCAGAGAGATAGGTACTTGCCAAACGCGAGGACGCTGATTGCATTAGCGACTGCGGCGCAGGCGGCGAGGAGGCCGAGGCGGCTGCGGTGGCGGCAGTGGCGTTGGCAGCGGCAGAGGTGGTGGTGGTGACGGCGGCGACAGTATTATTGGCGGCGGCAGCGGCGTTGGGAAAGGTCGGTGGCAGGGTATATTGTTGGCGAGGTCGGCGAGATAGAGGTGGTGAAATGAGGTGGCGGAGTAGGCGTTCGACGGCAGTGGAGCTGGCGTGGAGGAAGCGTCGCGACGGTAGTGGCACTGGCGAGTGAAGAGGGAGATGTTGCACCCGCCCGCCGCTTTGAGTGGATGATGTGTCGTTTGTACCTCTATCAGCTGAGAACTATCACTCTGGCACGAGGCAAAGAGATAGGTACTTGCCAAACGCGAGGACGCTGATTGCATTAGCGACTGCGGCGCAGGCGGCGAGGAGGCCGAGGCGGCTGCGGTGGCGGCAGTGGCGTTGGCAGCGGCAGAGGTGGTGGCGGTGACGGCGGCGACAGTGGTATCGGCGGCGGCAGCGGCGTTGGGAAGGGTCGGTGGCGGGGTATATCGTTGGCGAGGTCGGCGAGATAGAGGTGGTGAAATGAGGTGGCGGAGTAGGCGTTCGACGGCAGTGGAGCTGGCGTGGAGGAAGCGTCGCGACGGTAGTGGCGCTGGCGAGTGAAGAGGGAGATGTTGGGGTGGAGGGGCCTGCAGGGCGACAGCGATTTGAGGGGAGGGGGCCGGTGGAGCGAACTGAGGCGACGGCGCAACAGCGTGGCAGTGGCGAAGGGAGTTTTACGAGGGCGGTGGTGGTGGCGAGGATGCGGAGGAGCCGGTGGCGAAGGTATGGCGACGCCGACAGCGACGCGAGCGGTAAGGCGTGCCAGAAGGTTATGGCACACGTACATCGGCGGGTCGCGGAGGCGAAGGGGGGGTGACCGCGTGGCAAGGAAGAGGAGGAGCCGGCGGCGAAGGTATGGCGACGCCGACAGCGACGCGAGCGGTGAGGCGTGCCAGAAGGTTATGGCACACGTATACCGTGGCTCTGGTGGAGGCGGTTGGGTCGAGGCGAGGACGAAGACGCTTGTAACTGCAATTGTGGCGACGGCAACGGTCGGCGTGCGGTGATAGCGGCGGCGGAGAGGGGCGTTGTTAGGGAGAGACTGCCGGGGTGGCGGGAGGCGACGCTAAGGCGCTAGGACGGAGTTAGGCAGGTGGAATGAGCCGGTGCCAGGGGCGCCTTGCAAGGTGGGAGTGGTGGGATGGCGGGGTGGAGGCGGGGGGTCGCGACGGCGGCGGAGGTTATGGCGGTGGGGACGGCGCCGTTGGCTAAGGGGCGGGGACGTTGGCGGCGAGGGCGATATCGGCGATAGGTGGTCGCACCACATTACGGCAGAGGCGTGTTGGCAGCCATTTCCAGCACGGGTGTCGCAGCCGGCGATCCGCAGCCCGGGCGCAGGGTTTACACGGAGGTTCGGGGGGGGGCGAGGCAGGGGAGGGTTCGGGTTAGGAGTGGCAACCAGTGGCCGTCTGGAGGGCGGTATCGAGCCGCGACGCGTGCGGTGTCGGTTCAGCGAGAGGCGGTCAGTGGGAGGAGGCGTGGTAGGAGGCGCTGAACCGAGGTCCGGGGCCTTGAGGAGCTGGGCAAGGAGGGGCCGAGGGCCTCGGAGAGTGAGGTTAGGCCGGCCTGGAGGGGATTGACGGGATCGGTGAGCAGCAAGCCGGCGTCGGTCGGGTGGTGGCTCAGAGGCTGCGACATTGGCGGCGGCAGAGGAGAGGGGGGGGGGGGGGGCGGCCGCGTGAGGCTCATGTTGGTTGGCGCGTTGGAGGAGGGTAGGCTCGGAGAGGTGCAACACGGCGACAGGCAGCTGAAGTGGCTGCCATTGCATCAGGGCTTGACGCGGTCTCTGCAGATGGAACGTAAGTAGATAACTATGCGATGTAATTGTGGTAATGTAATAGTGGATGTAACATAGGACCTCGCTGCCTGGCCGTGCAGACGCCACTATATTGTCTGGGAGACTGGCAGAGCGAGAGTACGCGGAGGCAAGGGCCGGCGCACGAGATGAGCTCCCTTAGGGTGGAGGAGTGCGGCCTCCGGGCAGGAGAGCGCGTCAGGAGGTATCTGTGACCTCCATGAGGTGGCGCCCCTGGAATTCAGTGAGCGCGGCCCGGGCTTGAGAGCTCGCCAGGCGGGCTCGGTAGAAGATGGATCGCTCGGCGTCCACCGAACTCTGGCTGCCGTGGGTTAATCTGCCCATGGAGCCGAACATCCTGTGTTCGTGGGGGGCAGAGGTTCGCAGAGACGACATAGCGCACGCACTTTGCGCTTGAAGGGCCTCCATGGCCTGTACCTGTAGTTCGAGTGCGTCGAACGTGCGCCGACTTTCGGCGCTAAGGTCGCCAGGGAGGACGCAGCTTTCGCGGTCAGGCTGCGGTGCCTGGTTGCGGCGGTTGACCGCCGCAGGGGCTGCGGCGGCACAGAGGAGCGGCGCGGAGGGCTCACCCAGGGAGTGAGCAGTGATGTCCATACGGTGTGAGTATTGGAAGCACTCCATCTCATTTCGCGCGTCGGTTTCGTTAATGCAGGCCCTTCTGACCCTTGAGTAGAGCTCGCGGGCCCTTTTCCAGTCGCCGTCGGCGAGAATGCCCGGGGAGCCGAACACGCCCGGCTCGGGCTGGACCAAGTATTGAAGCGTGCCATGGTCGTGGCGGGCCTGTGCGCGAAGGGCCGCCATCGCGAAGATTTGGAGTTCCAACGAGTCATAGGTATCTCGGTCCGCTTGGCTGAGGTCCGCCGGCCGCGTGCGTTGGGGCCGATCCGTTGGGGGCGGCGCCGCAGCGGGTGCTTCCGGTGGCGAAGGAAGGAGCAGGGGCGGTGGCACCGCGGGGGTTGGCGAGGGCGGCAAAGGGGGGAACTGTGGCAGGAGCGGCAGGGCGCTGGAAGTGGGTTGGGGGACATTCGCCGGAGCTGCTTGCGCAGCGTGAAGCCCGGCCTCATGATGCTCCGCCTGCCGGGCGCGTTTACGGGATTCGGCAGGCGACGGTGCTGGCAAGGGCGGCGTCGCTTGGAGTGGAGGGAGGTGGAGATGCGACAGCGTGGCCGGGGGCAGCGGCTGAGGTGAGGAGGGAGGCGGCGGAGACGGGGGCGGCATCTCGGAGGGTGACGAAGGCGGCGATGGGGGCGGGGAAGGTATCGGGGAGGGTGGTTGAGGGTCGGCAGGCGACGGCGCTGGCAAGGGTGGCGTCGCTTGGGCGGGAGGGAAGCGGAGATGCGACAGTGCGGCCGGGGGAATCGGCGAAGGTGAAGAGGAAGGTGGCAGAGACGGGGGCGGCATCCCGGAGGGTGACGGAGGCGGCGATGGGGGCGGAGAAGGTATCGGCGGGGGTGGTCGAGGAATGCCGGGGTCTGTATCATAGGAGTCCAACGACTTCACCGATTCTGGCGGGGTGACTGGCTCGAACTGGTGTTCGACCGAGGCAGACGCGATGGCTGTCACAGGGTCTCGGCTGGTCGATGCCCCGCTTGCGGAGGCAGATGGCCCCGCAGGAGGAGCGTCGGCTGTTCGAGGGAGTTGGTCGAGGGAGGTATGTGTAAGAAGAGGCATACCCTGAGGTAGCATGGACCTTTCCTTAGCAGTCTGTAAAGCAGCTACGTCGTCGCGGTAAATTCCCGAGTCTAGCCTGGACCGTTTGATTGCCTGTTCTAGTGCGACGTCTTCAGAGCAGGAGTCGTTGCCGGGAGTGCAACTCGCGGAAGCTGCCATTGCAGCTTGGAGGTCGACTTCGTACTGGCGGGTCCTTGCTTCCTCCCTGGCGCGTTTGTGGGGGTCGTCGCACGGCGACGGTGGTGGAGAGGTCGGCTGAGTTTGGGAGGGAGGGTAGGTGCGTTGCGGGAGCAGGGGCGGCGGCACCGCAGAAAGTGGCGAGGGCGGCGACGGAGGCGGGGACAACGGGGGCAAGAGCGCCTGATAGGCGGACTGCCCGATCCGTGGGGATGGGTCGGGAAACGTCGCGGTCGGGGAGGGCGGTGACATGGGAGGGGACGGCGGTGTCAACGGTTCGGGGGCTCGAGAGGGAGGGGGGCGTACTCGAGAGAACGGCGGTTTGCAGCCGGCTCGTGCGCGGTGTGCTCTGTAAACGTCTGGAGCGGTGCATTTTGGCGGCACCGCGACCTCGGGCGCGGTGAGCCGCGCAGGCGCCGGGGCCGGCAGATTTCGGCCAGGCAGAGTCTGTGCGTGTTTAGGTATGGCTGGCGCGACGTTAGTGGCAACGGCGGCGGAGACGACTGGGGAGGGGTGCCAGGCGGCGACGGGGGCGGCGGTGGCAAGACGGTCGCGTGTTCTCATGGTGGGCGCCATTCCGTGTGTCCCATTTGTGCCTGTGGCTGTCGCCTTTGCGCACTTACGCGCGTGCCACAGCTCTTGAGATATGACCTGGCGTTCGCTGAGGCCTGCGGCGGAGATTGAGGTGGAGAGAGGAACGGCGGCAGGGGTGGCAGTGGTGATTTGATCGGGGGTCTGATGGACCCGAGCCGTCGCTGGGGCCGGAGGTGCCGTCCTTGCGCGTTTCCGCGCGTGCCCCAGGTGTCGTGGTAAGCCCGGGTAGCCGCTGCTTTGAGGTGGAATCCAGAGGGAGCCAAGTGCCTCGCCGGAGCAGGCAGGTACAGGTGGGGCTTTATAGTCGAATGTCGGGTACACGGGCTGGGGTCCTCTGAGGCTGGTGTATGTTGGAGGTGGCGTGCGCTGGGGTTGGGCGAAGCACGGGGCTGGGCCGGGCCTGGTAGCCCTCGCTGGCGGGGCGGAGGGTAGGGGCAGACGGCCGAGCGACGTCGCCGACGCAGGGTCCCGGGGGGTTGAGCCGGAGGTGGAGGGCTGATTGCCAGCTGCGAAGGGCGACCAGGGCAGAGACGGAGGAGGAGGTATAGGTGGCAATAGCGATCGCAGCAACTCTGGAGTTTCTATGTCGCACACTGTTCCTGCTGTGGAGGGCGCGACAGGTTCACCGTTCGCGGTCGATGCCGATTTCAGGAGTGCCTCCATAGCCGTCGTCCTGGTCTCGGCTGGGGCATCTCTGAGCGCTGGTGTGTTGAGGCGGGGGAGGAGGCGGCGGACCCGGGCGTCGAGGGTGGCGGCAGGTGAAGGGGCCACCGAGAGGAGGCGTTTCACCAGGCGCAGCGCTTCGGCGCCGTCGCAAGTGGGTCTGAACAGTGCGGAAAGCGCTGGGTAGGCCGACTGCCAGCCCTCTTCGAAGAAGGCTGGGACCCTACTGAGGCGGTAGAGGGAGGCGGCGTTAAAGGCGCGGACGGGTGAGGCGGGGAGAATGAGGTCGAGGGCTTGGAGGCGATGGCGGATGTGACTGGTAATGGCGAGGGCGTGGCATCGGGGAGAGGATGTCAGCCATGCCGGACCGTTGGTCACGCCCACCATCTCGTAAAGCTCGGATGCGGCTTCTTGGAAGGCAGGCTGGGTTCTGGAGAGGTGGGAGCACCACCCGGGGAGGACAGAGCGAAGGGCCACCAGGACCAGGGGGGCGCCGGACACGCTCGCGCCCATGGCAAAGTCCATGTGCACAAACCATTCCGTCTCCGGCGGCAGAGCGGGCGCGGCAGAGGGAGCGGCTGGGAGAGCCTGGAATTGAGCGGGTCCCAATTGCCAGGCGGCAGGCCTCTGGATGGCCAGCGCGCGACAAACGCGGACGAATTCAGCGAGAGCGGCTTCAAGGGAGCCGAGTACTACGAAGCTGAGGCCGCCCACTGCAGCTCGCTGGAAAGCGTCATGCAGCGCTTGCGTGGTTACGATGCGTGCAGCGCATGGCGTCCCATGCACAGCTGCAAGCAGGCTATGGGCCTTTAGCATTGCGACGTCGACGTCAGTCCAGGGAACGACGAATCGATCGGATGCGCCTGGAGCCGGCGGCAGTGTCCC
This sequence comes from Taphrorychus bicolor, assembly GCA_951812265.1. Lineage (NCBI taxonomy): Eukaryota > Metazoa > Arthropoda > Insecta > Coleoptera > Curculionidae > Taphrorychus > Taphrorychus bicolor. The sequence goes on along the minus strand of CATOSE010000204.1, from coordinate 7,251 downwards.
CCCTGAAACGACGTTGAGGTAGTGCACAGCAGCCACAGTGAGCAATGGAGCCCCAGCAGCGGTGTTCAGATTGGCCAGTGTGGGTGCTCCTAGCGCGTATTGAAACTCGTATCTCGGATCGAGGGCAGTCATGATTCACCAAATCCGGCCCGAGCGTCCGACAAGAAAGCACGAGCGTCTCACACCGACGCGGGCGAGGAGCGGCGCGACGCCCTCGCCGCGACGGCGACACCGCAATGGCTGCAACGGACGCTCGGGAGGAGTGAGGAAATTATAATCCTCGGACTCTACTCTCGCTCCAGTACACTGTCGTAGCTTCGCTACGGCCGAATTGGGCGCCGGCATCACGCGGCTGTGCGGAGCCGCTCGAATGCGATGAGCTGGTCTTCGTAGGCGCGGCCGTCGCGCGTGCGCGCTGCCAAGATACGGACGCGGGCCTCTGCGCTGTGGCAGCGCACGACTGTCACCGTCCAGCCTGCTCCTCCAAGCTCGTGGCCTGGATGGGTCGGCCACATGTCGTGTGGCACCACCGGCACATCCCGACGGCAGGAGGGGCGCGAGCTTTAGGAGGGCGGCGGCGGGCGTCGTCGGGGCGGGTGCCGATGGCGCCGTGCAGCGCCGCTGTGTCGGCCGTGCGTCCGTTGGCTATTCCGCTGGATCATGGCGTCGTCGACATTCGCCGCGTGGAGGGGCGGTGGTGAGGCCGCTGCGGTAGGAGTGGAAGGAGTAGGTTAGGGCGATGGATGCTCCGTAGCAGAAGGTAAGCGCTGTTCGCAGCAGCGAGAGGAGGAAGTGGTGGGTGTAGGTTTGGCCCGCCGCATCGCCGACCAGCGGGCGCAAAGCGTGGTCGCTAATGTGCTGCCCGACGCGCGGCTCGATGTCGCGCAGCGCAGCCGCCGGGTTGAGCTCCGTAAGTTGATAGGTGAGCGTCACTGGGGACGGGCAGTGAATCTCGCCCATCTGGTCGGGTTTGAGCGCGGTGGGAAGAGGTGGGCCTGGTCGCGGCCCGGACGCAGCGACCGCAGCTGCACCGCCGTCGGGGCTGCGCACCATGACGCCGTTGATGCGCCAGACCAGCGAGGCGAGGCGAGGGTGAGGAACATGATCTCGGCGGACCTGTTGCCGAGAGCCGAGGCGGAAGTCTGTGAAGATGAGCACGAGGCTGAGACGGCGGAACATGAAGATGTCGTGGTGCTGTCGTTTCAAGTCAGCTGCCCACCGTGACGCTTCCGTCGCACGGTATTCTGTGCATACGCGGCACCGTAGCGAACTTCATGTTCTCCGCCCGCCGCGGAGCCAGCGAGTCGGGGCCGTGGAACGCGAGGTAGCGGCGCTTGAAGCCGTCTAAGGCCTTGAAGAGGAACCTGAATCCCGGCATCTTGATTCCCCATTGGCCGAAGACTCTGGTGATGGCGAGCGGGTACGCGAGAGCCGACCCGGGCTTGACCATCGACCGGGTTTTGTGTTGCGCGAAACCCCGAGGGGGTGGCGCGCCGGCGTGGAGCCCGGGGGCGGCCCTTGTGGAACCTTTCAAGAGTCAAATTAAAACAGTTACTGGCTGTCTGGGCTAGCAGCTATGTACGCAATCCCCCCCGTGAACGCTTGCGGGCATGATCGAAACAGGAGAACATGGCAGCTGAGCCGAGACATTCATGATAGCGTTCCGCATGGGGAAAAATACGCTAGCGGCGAGCGGCTTTGTGAAAACATCAGCGAGATTATCGGCCGAACGAACAAAGGGGACTCGCAGCATGTGATTCTCCACACACTCGCGAACATAGAAGTGTCGTTGCTCGACGTGCTTCCTGCGCTTGTGCTGCTCGTCGTTATAAGAGCAATGGACGGCAGATTGGTTATCAGCAAGAGAGAGAGACAGGTTCCTCGTTCGCCATCTGCAGCTCGCGCATAAATCTAGAGAGGTAGACTGCTTCCTTGGTGGCCTCTGACGCCGCGACAATCTCGGCTTCACAGGAAGATAGGGCGATGGTCGCTTGTTTCTTAGAGGCCCAAGCGATAGCAGCAGAACAGTACATAAACACGAAGCCGATGAGGAGTGTTTGGTAGCCCAATCAGAGTCAGCCATTCCAGCAAGGCGAGCATCAGTGGGCGTGTAGGCAAGGCCGATGTCGCGGTGCCGATGGAGATAGCAGACCACACTCCAAGGCAAGGGATTACTTTGAGTGTTTCACCGGTTCACTAGTTAACTGGCTAACTGCCTCTAACTGCCAGCTAACCACCCCTCCAGAAGTGCTAATTGCTACTGCCAGTTAGAGAAAAGGTGCCCCACACCCAATTAACTGGTAGCTAACTAGGAGGTTTCAATTAGGATTTAACTGGGTCACTACCAAAACTGGGGTAATGGTCAAGCAGTATTTCGCCATTCCGGCATCGTCGGCGGGCGTAGAGCGAGTCTTTTCAGCCGCGGGCAAGATGCATGGCGACCTCAAGAAGTCGGCCAAGGAAGGGACGCTCGAGCATTCAATTATTGCAGCATTCAACACGGACTGATGGCTCTATTTGGTGTGTATCCTTCTTCCCATAGTTAACTACCTATAGTCGGCCAGTTAACTGTGCAGTTGACTTGATGGGAAGGGTTGCTAACTGTTACTACCAGTTAGGTTTTGGGAAGCTAACTCCAGTTAGGAGAAGGGTGCCAGTTCACTATAATCCCTTGCCTTGCCACACGCAACGCAACAGCATACAGCGGAGGCGTGGGCCGTGACATGGCACGACTGAGCAAGCCCACAGCGAGAGCGATGTCAAGACGTGTGTGGGACGCGCAGTATAGCAGTGATCCGATTATAGCCTGATAAGCACGCAAGTCGTTAGGAGCAAGTCTGGCGTCCGAGCACACAGCTGACTCCACCAGTTGAGTTAGCTCCGATCCAGCAGGTGTCATAGCAGCAGTGAAGGAGTCTGGCACTCCGTTGGGCAGATAGGTGGTTACCAGACGATCAATGTAGTTAGCCTGCCTCAACACCACGATACTACCCTCGCGAGTTATATCCACGTTCAGTAAGTCGGAGATTTCACCCTCGTCCTCGACGTTGAATCTCGATTCCATGGCTGCAATGAATTCGTTGTACAGAGAGTTGGGGCCGTCGTGGCTGTAAAGGGTAAACAGGTCATCGACATAGCAACCTAGAATGAGCGTCTGGTTGTCGCGCTGCATCATGAAAATGTTAGGGTCACTGTGCAACTGGCGTAGGCCGAACTCGCGAAGCCACGGATACAGGGTACGCTGCCAGCGCCGGCCAGCCTGTACCATCCCGTAGACCGGCTTGCGAATCTCACACACCATTGGGCGGCCACGCTCATCAAGATGTTCGCGTTCATATCCCAGGGGAGGCAGGCAGTATACCGCGTCACCGTCCTCGAGATTACCTTGGAGAAATGCGGCCACAAAGTCCCATCGATGCATCGACAAGTCCATGCGGGCGGCCACAGCGGCCAGAGCTCGCAAGGAAGTGGCGCGAAGGGTGCCACAGAAAGTCTGATCGTAGTCAACGCCAAGGATCTCAGAACAACCCTGAACGCATAGCCGTGCCTTCAGGGAGCCGTTACGCTTGCGCTTGTACACCCAAATGAGGCGAACAAGGCGACGACCGGCCGGGACTTCTTCTCTGGACTTGTAGACCCATGAGAGATTCTCGTGGTGATTATCGAGTTCCTTACGTTCGGCGCGAGACCAGCCGTGCGAGTCGTCAGCGAGGGCCTCCTTGTGCGTGCGTGGATCAGCGGCGATGCTAGCCACCTTTCGTACACAACCGGTGCGGCCGAACGGGGGAAAACCTTAGGCTGAGGCTGAATTCCGGCGGAGCAGGAGCAGCTGGGCGCTGCGGGATCTGGTGGCGATGGGTCTGCCGGGAACCATTCCGGGATGAAGCTTGGACTGGTTGGCGGCGCGAACACCGCAGACAGCCGCCTTCGGCGGAGGCACATGATGGGGGTCCGAAGCGTCAATTGAGCTCATGGAAATGGGTGAGATAGATGCCTTCCCGTAAGTTGTGCCCCCCCCGGAGGCAAGGGCAGGAGACGGAGCGTTAGAGGCAGGAGTGGCGACGTGTGGTGTGGCGTCCCCGAACCCTCGTTGAGCTTGTATAAAGGAATCCTCGAAGTGTACGCGGCGGCTCGACGATGCTGTCGTCCTCGGCTCGGCGGTCAGCTGACTGCTGGTCTCTCTGTACATTACTGTCGGCGAGCAAGTCGTGGACAGGCGTCACAAGCGATGCCACGACGCGAGCTAGCTGATGGTTCATGTCAGGAGGATACGCAGCGGTGGAAGCGGATAACAATTTTCCGTCTTTGTCGCGCACTCCACCTCGGTGCTTGCTGTGATTGCAGCGAAGGTCGCCGAACGGCCGCAGTAGAGCAACGAGACGAGATGAGGAGGCAAGGGTCGTGTATTTCTGTACTTTGGCCCCAAATGCACATTGTGGGAAGGTAACCTTTTCTCCATCACAATGCTTGAGCAGTGCGCACAACTCAGGCATCTGCCAGAGTGAGCCGTGACGAGGGTCAAGAAGTAACGACGAGTCGCGATTTCCTCTGTCGGCGGGATTCTCGATTACGAATTTTGCTCCACAGTGGAGGCTTGCCAAGCAAATGGCAACTCTCCTGCGCACCAATAGGTTCGCCATGGTGAGCTCCTGCTGATGGTGTCGCTCGAGTCCGTCTAGATCCATAATGTGGTCACGGTCGCGCACTGGCTGCGGTCCGGGATCATCAGGAATAGGCTTACCGGCTGCAGCAGCTGTGACGCGGGCGTCAAAGAAACGAGCGACAGAGAAGGTGGAGCAGGGCGGTGCGGCGATGATGGCCAGAAATTCACCCGCGTGGCAACGCTGAAGGAGAGACTCGTGGTATGAGTCAACGCGGAGATCATCTTTCGCCCCCCCCCCATCCGCTGAGTTATCCACGAGGATGGACTGTAACCCCAATCTGGCGAGATATGCAGCGAGGCCGTCGGGGCGGTCATAAGGGCCAGAGAACAGGATGAGGACCGTGCGTGATCGCAAGGCACGCTGATGCTGCTGTCCTGATGCCAAGCGGTACGAGGCAGCAAGGGCTTCGAGGCTGGTGCTGTTCGACGGCGTCGGAGGCGACTGAGGCGGGGGAGATGGAAGCGGCGGTGCGGCAGTGCTACCATCTACCGGGACTCCCGGGGGCTGATCACCCAAATCACTGGTGGCGTGTGGGACAGGGTCTGCGACACGCTGTGACTCAACCGGAAGCCAAGGCATGAGTGTTCCGTCAACATATGCATCGGAGGTGGTGTCAGGTGACGATTCTGCCTGCACAGGGTACCCAAACATCGTACACACCGGGGATATCGGCGCAGCGGCCCAAATTGACGCCGACCCAGGCTCGCCCTTCGAGGCGAGATTTGGAGTAGGCAGATCGAGGTTTGACCGCCCACATACGGCAGCGGAAGGGCTAAATTTGCATGATCTTAGGCTTGACGCCCGTGAGTTCCTCGTAGGACGTCCTATTGGAGTCGGGGGGACCAGTGCACCGATTCAAGACGTCCACGGCATGACTAACGGCAATAGTTCCAGAAGCCGATGGGGGCACCACTGGCCGTAATGGATGCAAGCGCGGACTCCAAAATGGAACGTATGGCGCGCTCCGCTACGCCGTTGAGCTGGTGGATGTGTGGAGGGCAGGTGGTGTGATTCACTGACTCCTGGTCGAGAAATTCCGTGAACGAGCCAGATAGGAACTCCCCAGCGTTGTCTGTGTGTAGCGACCAACGGCACGAATGCGTTCGGCTTTACCGACACTGAGATAGGCGTTCAGAGAGGATATGAAGGTTCGGATTTTTTCAGGTGCCTCAGATTTCTTTCGCATGAAGTACACTGCTTTGAATCTGCTATGGTCGTCGACGAGCACGAGGACATACTGAAATCCACCACGAGCGGTCGGTACGAACAGCCCGGCGATATCGCTGTGAGCCAAGCGCCCCGGATGGGACGGCACGTAGTGAGAGCCGGGATGAGGAAGGTGAGAGCCATTCGCCTCGGTGCATGAGGGGCAGGATGTGAGGCGAGCGGAAGTGATGGCGTCAGGCGCGTCGTCAGTGGAAGCAGGCAGTTTTCGTAGGCGTTCGGCACCCAAGTGAAGACGACGATGTAACAGTGAAGTCACTCCATCGGCACTGAGGGTGTGGACGTGGCTAGTGGATCTCACCGAGTAAATGCTGAGAACCGCTCCCTGCAGGCGGACGCGGTCAAATGGACGAGCTGGATCACGTGCGTTTCCGTACACATGCCACACGTTGAGCCCGTCGGACCTATCAAAAGGGAACTGTCGAGACGACGTTTGCTCACCCGGGAAGAAGACGCTACTAACGTCTCGGAAGTGAGTGTCAACGCGCATATCGTCCCAAAGCTGATTAATGGAGACCAGTGAGTCCGCAATGGTAGGCACACATTTTACGTTCCGCAGCAAGAGCTGGCGGTACACACCGGCAGCGTCCTGCGCAACGATGGGGAGATCTCCCATGGAAGTGCACGTGTGAATCTTTCTGTCCACGCCCTCAACGCTGTCATTGCACGGGCGGAGGTTGATGAGGTCTTCACGTATAGGATGCACATGCCAAGTGCAGCCACTGTCCATGACAAGTGCCAAGGCAGTGGCGAAGGTAGACAGCACTCGCGATCGCTTGCTGCGGCGCTGCTTTGCACGTTTCATGATAAGGGCACGGCCGAACATAGCATTCGATAGTGGCGGCGAGTCATAGGAATCGAGAGTCGATAGAGGCACACGAAAAACCTTGCGGCGGAACCTGCGAAGCCTGGGCGTGTTCGGCTCCTCGGGAGCCATCGGTGGAGCGGGCTCGACACGCAGTGGTAAGGTCCTGGGCGTATCTTCTGAGAGATTATTCTCGAGGCACATGGCAGGTCCAGTGGAATCACGACGGCGGCAAAACGGAGACGTGGGAGTCGAATAGTGCCAGAAACGTTCACGCACCGTTATCCCATCGACGTCGATGTTACCAGCGGCGGCGACAGCCTCCGTCACGCAGTGGAGCACAGAGCCAAATCCGTGCCCGGAGGATGCGATGGTGGGTGCAGCGTCGCAGTTGAGAGGCCGAGCGAGAAGAGAGAAACAGAGTGCGATCCAAAACGAGGCAGTCGCATAAGGCAAACGCAGAAGCGAACAGGGCGAGTCCAAACAGGATGCGAGGTGAAAAGCCGCATCAGAGAGATGAAGCTGATGCAGATTGCTGGATATCTGTAGGGTGGAATT
>CATOSE010000203.1:0-17941 GCA_951812265.1 Taphrorychus bicolor | reverse complement strand
ATCACAAAGGGGGGACTACTCTGCCACACTGAGTACGCAAGACCGTGGCGGGACTCACACCGTTCCGCCACACACGACACCAGTGGTACGAGCCGTACCAACCCCCGCGTACGGGGGTGGACATAGTCAGCAGTTCTCCTTATCTAAGCGCAGGCAGGGCGGGCGGGTGGGTGCCAAGCGAATCCAATCGATGGAGGGCGCGCCTCTCGAGCTCCCTCGCTCTCCCTTCGGTAACCCGGGGCCCCCCTTAAGTTAATCAAAGGGAGAAAAGAGGCCAATTAGGGTCCATGTACCCAAATTTTGGCCCCTCTTTTCTCTTTGACTAGGGCGGAGCCCACACTTTCCGGGGGGCCCTCTCTTCCCTTTTGCTCTCTAGCATTCACTCCTCTTGAATCAGACTCCCTTAGTCAGACCTCAGCATAGCTGAGGCCAGTAAAAGTGAGTCTAAGACAAGAATATATGAACTGCTAAATCACAAAGGGGGGACTACTCTGCCACACTGAGTACGCAAGACCGTGGCGGGACTCACACCGTTCCGCCACACACGACACCAGTGGTACGAGCCGTACCAACCCCTCGGCCAGCACGCGCCGCAGCGCGCGTGCCTCTCAGCACGGCTCACACCAGCATGGTTACTCTCGACTTCGCCACTCTGTCAGCAGGGCTCTCGTAGTGAATCTGCATGATCCTCGAGTAGAACGCTTCCAGCCACCCGAAGGTCAGGTCGATCATCCGCTCGGTCGCCCCTGACTTCTCCCTCGTCTCACGAGCCATCGTGTCTGCGCCACGGCGCGCGGAGTGATGTCCCCACTGGGGCGATGGGAGACCACGCAGGTTCAACTCTGGGTCCGGGTTGTGTGCGTTCGCGATCACGAACGCCTGGTCATATAAAGCATGCAACGACCCGTACGTCGAACCAGCCTGCAGAGGCATGTGTGAGAAACCCAGCTTCTCGCCGTGCGTAGCCCTCACCAGCGGTCCCGGCGAGATGGAGATCCTGTCCCCGTCCGCAAATCCTGCCGTCGTGAGCTCCGCACATACGATTCCTAGGTCGGTCGAGTCTGCCGTACCACCCACCACGTTCACGTACTTCCGCTCGAGCGAGTCTGCGTCGAGCCTCTGCAACGCACGTGCGGCCGAGTACTCGGCCCACTTCCGAGCTTCGGCGCTCTCTGACCTAAGCAACAGTCTCCGCATCAGATCAATCCTCTCGAGATCGCCCTCCCGCGACGAGGTGAGGGCCACCAAGGAGACGCGCACCACGTAATAGTCCGGGCCCTCCTGCACGTAGCCCCCGACTATCGGCCTGATGATGCTGAAGCCGACACTCCGCCAGTACTCCCTCACGATGCTGGCGAGCGGGACAGCGCCGGCTCCCTTCGACACTCCCACCGCGCACACGTAACGCTGATGCTTGGTCTTCGAGTGCTCCAGCATGCCCTCCACGTACTCTTCGCCCTCTGGCTGCCCGTCTTCGTCGAGCCGCCTCAGGATCGTGAGATGGTTCGCCAGTAAGCCGTGGAAATCGCCTCCCGAGACTACCTCACCGACGCGGAGTCCAAGCATGACCTCCGCGGCGAACTCGAGCTGCTTCCGCGCTCTCACCTTCTCTCCCTTGTGGAGATTCGGGATCACGGTCTCGTGAGCTGCCCGGATCATCCGCCGCGTGATCGCCGTCCTCGGCTGCGCCTCCTCCCCGTGCGACTCACGCAGGTCGGCGTACAAGGCCTTCACCGACGGCAGTCGAGTCAGGTCCTGGCGACCTGTCTTGACCATCACTGAGCCGGCCACTCGGTACAGCGAATCCAGGGATAGAGCTCGCGACGCCGACGAGACCAGCCAATTCATCAGCATCTTGAACACCTCCCCATCGTCACTCGGCCGCACCGTGCCTGTCAAACTCCCTACCGACGCGACGAATTCGTTCTCCAGCCTGAGATAGTCCGAATACGATCCGCCCGTGGCCTCAGCCCCGGTCGACAGCTCCAGTAGGCACGTCTGCTCGGCGACCTGTCTCGCCTCCGGTGTCGCACTCGCGGGATCGGCCCCCGGGGCCAACTTCCTGAGCCGACAGTCTGCGCACGTGAAGCATCCAAGCGATGCGTGACCTCGCGTCAGCTGAGCGCACCGCTGGCCGTGAAGCCTCGCTGGACATGGCGCTCCTCCCACGCTCCCAAGGCAAACCATCGGCACCTCGTCTGCGACTGTACATCTGCCCTCCACGCATGCTCGCATCCGTAGACGCCGCGGCTCGCCCACGCGCTCCCTCAGCTGGACTCGCCGCTGTTCCGAGCCCGTGCGAACCAGGGCAGTGTCCAGCTGCGTAGCGCCCGTCGACTCTGGCGGAGCGCCCTCGACACACGGCTGGCACACCGTCGCCTCATCTGCGACCGCGTCGCCACCCTGCCCCGCACGATCCGCTGCGGCCTCGGCCTCCATCGCCCGCCGCGCGAGATCGAGGCACGCCCGCGAGTTATGGATCATCCCTACGCCTCCGGGTGTGATGCCCGTCGCCGTCGTGCGCGGGCCGAACTGCTCTCCGCAACCTGCGCATCGCATGCCCGCATACCCGCCGCGCACGACTGGCTGCCCCGAAACGGAACTCGCACTCGCCCGTGGTCGGCGCGAAGGAGGCGTAGAGCCCCGGCGCTGCCGGCTGACGTCGCCTGGAGAGTCTGTCGCCGAGGCTTCGTCCCTGGCTCGCAAGCCGCTCACCGGTGTGCTGGACTCCGCCGTCTGCGACTCCCCGTCGCCACCATCAGCCGCCTCGGCCAGCTGCTCAGCCTCTGCGACTGTCAGCTCTGCGATCGCAGCGTCCATCCTCTCCCGCTCTGCCTCAGTCAACAGGCTCCGCGAGATCAGGCCGCGACGCCTCGCGATCTCCAGCTCAGCTCGCTCGAAATCAAACTGGATCCGACTCGCGCCCGCCGAACCGCGAGACCGCTCTCTCACCCCCTGCGACGAGAACTCATCCGCCAGCCACACGGAGCTCACGACGGGTCTGAAAGGTACGGCAGTCGCAGAGGACCCGTCTGAAACGTAGCTGCCACCACGAGCCCTCGCAGACCCCTTCTCCAGTAAGAATAGGGTGGACCGCGAACCCGGTTGCCGCGTAGCTCGTCTTAGCCAGGCGCACTCGGGAGAACCCGTTCCGTCGAAGGGCTTCAGCACCAGGTAGAGTGTGCCGGCGTCTCGCTCCCCTTCCTGGACCTCCGGAGCCGTCTCCTGAAGCGGAGAGTAGAGCAGAGAGCCCACTGGCAAAGGAGCGGCCCGGCTCACCGCCAGCCGACGCGCGTCTGACGTCAGCTCGCTCGCATCGCCGCGGCCCAGGTCCACCAGCGTGGTCAGGGGGAGAGTCGTGCCTGACATACGAGGGAAAGCGAATATTCCTGTGGGCCGTCGAGCGGTCACAGTCACCCACGCCCCCTGGCGGCTCTCCTCGAGATGGCGTGAGCCCATCCCTAGGCGTCCAACACAGCTAAGGTGCCGCGTGAGCGGCCACCACGCGGCAGAGGGAGCCCATGGCACGACGATGACTCCACTCGGGCACGTCGCCGCATCTGTCGTGAGCCTCTCGCCGACCCGAGCCAGTGCCGTCGCCACCGTCGCGAACGAGGGGTGCAACCAGAGCCTCGGAGGTCCGTCGGCCGCCTCCCCAGCGCTGAAAGACCTCTCCGCCCCAAGCATCTCTGAAAAAGGGCCGAAGCGAGCCTCCCAGCTCTTAAACTCGTCCTGCCGAAACCGCACTCGCGGCTCCTCCGGCATGACGCCTCGGCTCGTCTGGTCCGGCCGTACGAGCAAGCGGCCCGGTGTGTGGACCGGACGTAACGTCAGATCGAAGCGGGCTGCGTGGTCCGCCAGCCGTCGGACGAGTTCCTGCATCTCGTACGACCTACTGAAGAGGTTCGTCGTTGCGCCGACCGAGGCGGTGTTGTCGATGTCAATCAACAGCGTACACCTAGGGAATCGATGCCCCCACCGCTCCACCAGCCTCTCGACGCCCAGCAACTCGCGAAAGTTGATGGGTCGCCGCCGCTCAGCCCGTGTAAAGTGCAGGACCATCTCCTCCCGTGCTCCGTCGACCCACGCCAACTCGCCGCAAGCCAGGTCGCTCGCATCCGTGCCCATCACAGCCGCCACCCCGGCCGGTTCGGTGCGCATCGGCCGACAGTTTGCCGACGCCAATGCGCTGCGCCACCACGACATATCGCGCCAGAAACCAGGCGTCAGCTCGATCTTCTGCCACGGCTCCTGGGTCTGCAGATACCGGACTCGCCCTCTCGCCCAGTCTACCTGGAGCCCTCGAAATTGCGCGAGCATGGACTGCATGAACGTGCGCCCGCTCGGGATGACGTCGCTGCAGAACACCAGGAGGCCCAAGAGGGACGCCAACCGCCGGGGCTCGACCCGCGACACCGCCCCCGAGACTGACTCCCTCGACGATGGTCGTTCGGCCATCCACGACTCGATCAGAGCCTCGAGTGCCGACTGTCGCCCCTTCGTGAGAGTCACCACCTGGAGACCTCGCTCCGGGAGATTCACCAGAAGCATGCCTAGGAAATCCATGACCCGTGCCGGACCTCGCCGCTTATGCCGAGCCCAGTGTATACCTAGCTCGTCCATCATCTGCTCGAACGCCTCCATCGCCACCCGCGTCGCCCCCTCATCGTCGCCGACGATCAGGAAATCATCGACGAAGACGAAAATGTGCACACCCTTCGAAACGAGCCGGCCTCTCAACTTCTGAGCCAGGGCCTCGGTGAACGTACAGAAAATAAGAGGCGAGAGTGAATAGCCGAACGGCAAGCTCGTGCACCAAAGGAGACGCCCGGTCGCCGGATGCCGAACCATCAAGAAAGGTCGACTGCTCTGCGCCACCGGTACAGCCCAGAACCCGTCACGCAGATCATACTTCGCAAACCTCGAGCCGGGCTTCACCACCCCCGCCGCCTCCCAGAAGGTGGTCAACGTGAACGGCTTCCCCCCAACCCGGTGGTTGGTGAAACGCGAGTAGTCCTGCGCCGCACGCCACTTATCCGCAGACTGGTGTACGATAGTCCATGGGTGGGCCGGCGCCTGACTCAAAGCCCCGTCGACCAACTCTGCCGGGACGGGCTCGAGATGCCCGACCAGCAGAGCCCGATCACACTCCGCGACCCCCTGGGCGAAATGCTCGGCGTCTCGGAAGGCGTACTGCCCTTCCTCCACGCGGAAAATATGCTCAGCGCCGTGCTCATCGAAGAAACGACCCGGCACTCGCTCGGCGTCCGCGGCTCCCGACGACCGCATCCTCGGTCCCGCCAGATCCTCACCGAGCTCCGGCTCGAACACCGATATCTCCGCTCCGACTGTAATCAAGCGCTCCACCTGGGCCGGGAACCCCTGCCCCACAAAGCGCTCCGGATCTAGCCGCGGGTAGGGCGTGTGTGCGACAGCCCGCTTCCACGCCTTCGGCACCTCGCCAATCCCCGACTCAATCGGATCCATCTCGCCCAGAAGCTCGGCCTGACACACGTGCACTCCGGCCCGGCAGCACCGCTCTCCCACAGCCACGGCGACGGCGCGCAACCGACCCGAGAGTAACTCGCTCGCAGGGGCGCCATCGACGCTCGCACGCCCCCCGAGCTCGAGAACACGATCAACACGAGTGACGTCCTCGAGTCGACCAACGAACCCCTCCAGCGAGCTCGCCTCCAGCAGCACTAAAGCCCGTGTCTCTGCTGCCACGGCACACGCCTTCGCCAGAGCGTCCACGATGTCCCGGTCCATATCAGACCCCAGCATCAGGAACGTGTGGTGGCCCGCCAACCTGTCCACAAGATTCGTCGCATCGAGCTCGCCCACAGGCCGCAGCTCCCGCCACAGTGCTGCTACCGAACTCGGGCAGAGTGTCTGCTGGCACGCCCCGGCGAACGTCAGATCCAGCTCACGGACAGCCCGGCGGGTGACACTCCAATCCCACATCGGCAGAGCGCTAGACATCTCGTCGGCACGGCACGAAGCGTCACATCCCTCCGGCGGAAGCTCCGACGCGACCCGCGTCGGCACCAGCTCAAGACCCTGCCGCGACGACTCGCCGCCAGCCCCGCGCAGTAGGTGCGCCATCTCTCGCCGTGCCTTCGGCCCCAAGAGCCTCATCTGCGCAAATGTCCGAGTTTCGACCCCATACCGCTGGCGCAGGACATGCCGCACCATCTGACCGAAGAGGTCCGACGCATACGCCGGCGGGATAGCCTTCGCGAGGTGTGTGAACGGCATGTGTCCCGGATCCACCCCCATAGCTCGCGCGTTCTCCGCTAACGTGCTCTTCGTCGGTGCATCTCCCATCACCGCGAACAACACCCCGTCGCAGCATGGCTGGCGCAGCCGCATCCCGAAATGGTCGAGACGGGCGTGCCGGGCACGGCGTCCCAAACAACTGCGGCTCCGCAGCCGTGCTCCGCCTGGTGTCAACACCGTGTTCACCTCCAGCGTGAGGCCCCCTCCCGCCTCAAACAGTCGTGGCCTCTCGACCTGGAGGCCGTACTCCTGACCCCTCAGGGTGAGCGGAGATCGCAGCTCGCTCGACGCCCCCTGCACGTTCTCAATGATAAACGGCAGGCCTGTCTCCTCCAGCATCTCGCGCACCGCAGGGATCAGCTTCGGTGCTCGCGACGGCTCGCCCCCAAACGTCAGGGTCGTGAACCCCTCACACGGCGGCGACGCCCAGATGCCAATCGGCCGTAAACGGCGGATCAGAGAGCGCAACGCATCGCGGTCCAACGCATCTCCCTTCCCGAACCACCGCTCCCCGAAACGAGCGCGGAAGTGGGGCTGGTCGTCGATGTCCACCCCATACGAAGCGCCCCCCACACGGACGGCACCCTCTGAGACGGCCCCGGCACAGCAGAACAAGTCCAGCCATAACGGCTGACGACCTGACTCGAGCCGCTGCAACAGTAGCACACAGTCGCGATCCCACTGGGCCGAAGCCTCGGCCAAGGCTCGCTGTTCGGCGAATTCGTCCTCAGTCGCCAGGTTCAGCCCGTAACAGCACCTGCAGGCGACCACTGGCCTCCACACGGCAGGCCATCGCACCGACAGATCAACCACCGTCCATCGCCCTCGAAGCCGCTCAAAAATATGGCAGATGAATGCAGCAGCGGAGCTCTGCTGGAGCGTCCAGTGTCCTGGGGCTTCCCCACGTAAGCGCACCCTTGCGAGAGGTCGCTCCGCCGGGACGAAGCCCGTGACTGTCTTCACTCGCGTCCCAGACCCCGACGGGGCCGAATCTGCGCCTTCCGAGTCTGATCCACATAAGTCACTCTCCTCGTGAGTCCTCGTGCACTCGTCCGAAGGATGCTCAGGGCCCGGAGCCGCACTGCCGGCTGCCGAGCGTCGATCCACCTCCTGGCCCATCCACCTGACCCAAACCGACTGCATACGCACCCAACGGAGGGCCCGCATCGCACGGCTGAAGATGACTCGCAACTCCAAGCCTCTCGTCTGGAGGCTCCTGTCTGGGTCGACTCCCCCTCGCCTGCATGGCAGCCCGGTATCACTCCTCGACTGCACCGCCGATAGGCCCGAAGCCGTGCCCTGTGCCACCAGACACGGACGCACGTCGGGCAAGGAACGGCAGCCACCAAGCTCGTCACCACGGCCTAGCGCACTGCCCTTAGAGCCCCAGCTCGCTGAAGCTAGGACTCCGTCGGCAACCCCATCAACCTGGGAGACCACACCTGCTGGGTCCTCGCACGTGTTACCGCCTGACCCCACAGCTGCACCGCTCGACGCCTCTCTCGCGCCAGCGGCTTCTCCCCGATCCTCGGAGCAACCACTCAGGAAAACCCGGGCACCCGATGGAGCATCGCCGCTCGCACCAGGAAAACCGGGGTTCACCAAGGCCTCCATCGCCGGAGACCCCTCGCCCACGCTAACATCGCCGCTAGCGCCGGTATCTCCGACTTCAACCGTCAGAGATGACAAAAACTCGCTGTCTCCCGCAGCGAAACCAGAACGACTCGTGTCGGAGAATGTCTGGGTGGCTGTGCTCGTCAGCACCTCCAAGCAATCGCGCTCACCGACACACGTTCTGTCGGCTCTTCGGTCGTCGCGCCCACATGGCGACGATGGCAGCGCCAACGGGGGGCACATCTCCGTTGGGGCGTCGGAAACTGAGGGGCACGTCTTCAGCTTCCCGCATCGGTCCACTAATTGGACCGCTTCGCGAGCGGGGGGGCACATCTCCCGCGTCGCGGTGCGGACGTCCCTTGACCTCTCACGTGGTATCGTCGAAGAGCGACATCGCCGCCGCCTCCGACCTCTCTCCACCCGAGCGGTCCTGGCACATCCCCCATCCCTGCCGTCTTCCTCTGCTGCGACGCCTCTCACACGTACACAGCTCAGCCGACGGTTGACCTCGGCCCCACCAGAGCCGCCCCTAGGAGAAGCGGAGGGCTCAGACCGGGCGGAGTCTCTGGGCCGTCATTCGGAAGCGCCCTCCCTGGCAGCTGCGGCGTCCGCCGCCTTATGCAACTTCAGCGCCTGAGACGCCGAACGGCACAATTTGGTAGGGTCGTCCACCATGGAACAGTTGTCACGCCGACAAAAGGGGCACCTCTTCTTCTGCTGGCTGCCCCCGGCCCCGCCGCCACCTGCTGCGCCAGAATTGCTCCCCATAGCATCACGCAGCGCCGGCACTAGCTCCGGAAGCAAAGCCCCTACCAGCGGCCTCAGATCTGCACCAACGGCAGAAGCGGAGGGCCCGATGCTCGTCCCTCCCAGCTCCGAGAGAGTGTCGTTTCTGAGAGTGGCCAAATCAGTCGCCACGATCGATCCGCACTGAACAGCCGGCACGAACCCTGACATCGCCGAGCTCGGCGAGCTCGAAGCTACCGAGGTCGCGGCAGACTGCATGCCCTGTTTGGCTCCTGCCACGGCAGATGCCACGCTCGTCCTCACCAACGCCGCAGTGGCCGCTGCCTGGCTGCGCACCCCCGAGGTGCTCGGCAACCCAAGACCCCGATACTCAGTGAAGAAATAGAACTCCAAATATGCCTTGGTCGGTTCCCACAGCCCCTCCGCATCCGCACGCGCGCTCGTGACGAGTGTGACCAGACGAGTCGCTGCCTTCGGGAAGCCCACCACCTCAAGCTCCCGCTGTGCCGCCGAGAACCACAAGGCAAAGTCTGACTCCCTTTTGAGCGCGGTCTCGAGCGTCATCCGCTGAACCCGCGAATTCGAGGGTTTGTGCAACTTCCTGTACTCCTCTTGTCCCGGTATGTTGACCCCCACCCCTCCATGCACTGAGGTGAGAGCTGCATGCTGCTCCCACCACCAAGCTGCTTGCAGCTCTGTCGGGGCTTCGTTCGTGAGTAACCTGAATGCGACATGCGGGTTCACACACTGGGTGGTCTCGTCACCTGCTGCGCTCGCTGACATATCCCGCTCGAGCGCCGCTGCGACTGTAGGAGTGAGCGTCACTCCGTGTGCCTCCAGAGAAGCCACTGCAGCTGCTGCATTGACCATGCGCCCAGCTCCGCCCCGCGGCCCAGATCGCGCTCGCAACCATCGAACCAGAATCAAAAGCTCGGCTACATCCGACACTGAGGCAGCCGCTCCATACGCGCGCCACTCATCCTCCCACGCGGATTCATCTGATGTATCCACATCGAAAGGCAGATCAGTGACACCCCTCCCCCTGGCGACAAAGTAGTCGAGCAAAAGCGTACGCGTATCGGCACCGAGCGCGTAACGGTCATGCTTGCCCCAAAGTACGGCTTTCAGGGCCTGGCTGGCGGCGCCGCCCAACGCGGTGACAGTGGCCATGCGTGCCAAGCGAATCCAATCGATGGAGGGCGCGCCTCTCGAGCTCCCTCGCTCTCCCTTCGGTAACCCGGGGCCCCCCTTAAGTTAATCAAAGGGAGAAAAGAGGCCAATTAGGGTCCATGTACCCAAATTTTGGCCCCTCTTTTCTCTTTGACTAGGGCGGAGCCCACACTTTCCGGGGGGCCCTCTCTTCCCTTTTGCTCTCTAGCATTCACTCCTCTTGAATCAGACTCCCTTAGTCAGACCTCAGCATAGCTGAGGCCAGTAAAAGTCACACTGTTGCACCCGCCGTACACGCCCCAACTAGCCAGCAGAGGAGTAGAGGGCTGTTAGAGGGTTGTGAGTATGCAGCTCACGCTGAGATCTACCCCAGACCTGCCCCAAAAACTGAGATCTGCCCCAGACCTGCTTAAAAAAACTGAGATCTGCCCGAGACCTACCATATAACTATACCAATACGTTTGTTTCCATTTACAGTAATTACGTTTCTTTCCGCAATCAACTGAGGTCAGGGGTATTTCTTCAGGTTTCTCTGACCTCGTGCCGCATGACCATGTGTATAGACAGAGAATGATCCCAGAATCCGCTCTATTCAGCGATTTCCAACACGTCAGCGCAAATCGTGACTTCACACCGCGAGACAATTCGTCGTTTCTCAATCAACTGAGTCTTCTGAGGGCACCGGCCACGGTCATGGTGACCAAGTGAATGTTGGTATTGGAAAAATAGTGGCCCATTTGGCAAAAAATAGTGGCCCAAATACGAGGAGTTTTCCGAAAATAATCAAGAAGACCCCCCCTGGGGGACAAAATTTGGCCCAAAAACGTGTCTTCACACCACTTTTTCGTCTTCACACGGCCTTTTCATCCGCGGTAACGAATTTACTTCGTGCGGTAACGACTGACTTCGGCGATTCTCGCGAAGCGCTTTCGAATGGTACCTGTCCCGTCAGCCAACTCCTACTCGTTAGGTGTACCAACATTGCCCGCAGGACACCTGATCACCAGGACCGTGGCCAGAGCCTGAGCTAGCTTACTATGTCACCCGACCTCAGAGAACGCATCCTCTGATTGAGCTGCGCTCGCACCGCCGGCCTGCAAACTTACAAAGACTTGCTTGTCTATAGTACCATATACACACTCTGGTTGTTCAACTACACTGATCCCTGCAAGGGACTGCACATGTATCTGAAAGCCCCAATGCCCGTATTGCAGCCCTCGATCCACGCAACATGACTTCGCAACAAACCCACGTTTGCTGTCAGTTCGATGGTGTGTGCCATCCGCGACCCTTACCCAACCAACAAGGGACGGCACTCTGATAGCCAAGCGCTTGTGGGCTACATTTGGTAAAACTACAGGGACAAGACGGACGTAAATGCCCCAGTACAAGAACCCTCGAGATGAGCATTGGGCATTGGGCATTGGGAATTGGATGGATACGAATGCCCAGTGCCCAATGCCCACCACGCGGCGGGCTGACTACTCAGAGAGGATTCTTGTTGCGTTTTGTATTCCGCCTCCTGCGGTTGAGCCCTTACTGGAAAACAAGAGGCCTCTTGTCTACCATCGGCCCGTTGTGGTTGGATGACAGAGGCGAATTCTGTGGAGATGAACTGCTTTTGGCTCTCTGGGCATTGGGCATTGGGCATTGGAGAGAGACGAGTTCCCAATGCCCAATGCCCAATGCCTACCATGATCTCAATGACAAAGCAAGTAGGAGAGACAAGAGAGAGAGTTCATCATTTTTGAAGTTGTCTCGCATGTGACAATTCTCTCCTGCTCGGCATAGTCGCTGACCACTCTCACGCAATAGGAAACATCTTCCTTGGCATCTTGCTTCGGATAGGTATGCAGCCTTCTCTCGATGACCGTGTCGTAAATTTAAGATAGAACTACATCTTTTGGAGCAACAACACAAAATGGTACAGACGAACAAGACGAGGTGGGGGGTGAGTGTAGGATGAGTGTTTAAGCGCTGAAGCTGTACAGAGTACGGCCCTGGCGCCTGAGAGCGTAAACCACGTCTAGGGCGGTGACAGTCTTGCGGTGAGCGTGCGCCGTGTAGATGACCGCATCGCGAATAACATTCTCCAGGAAGGCCTTCAGGACACCACGCATCTCCTCGTAGATGAGGCCGCTCATACGCTTGACGCCACCACGTCGAGCGAGGCGGCAAATTGCCGGCTTGGTAATGCCCTGGATATTATCGCGCAGTACCTTACGATGGTGACGTCTGGGGACCCGGTGTGGGAAGGCGGCGGTTGGTACCACTGGTCGAGTCAAGATGGCCGCTTGCGCGGTGTCGGTGCGAGCGGATTCGGCACGTGCTGCTTCATCAGCGCGAGTGTGTGCTGCTTCATCGAGTGCACCGTTCTCCTCTTCGCTTGCATTAGTTCCAAGAGAGCTGGCGTTGCCCACGTCTGCTGGGTCGACCATCTCGGTGTTGGAATCTGCACCAACTGAAGAGGGGCTGGCGGGCCGCTGCATATCATCTGGGCGCCTGTGGCTTCGTCCGCCGCTGCCATACGACGAGCGCGACGGAGCTCAGCCTCGAAATCCACGCTTGCATCCCAGCGTTCCTCATGCACATCGCGCGTAAAACGAGGCATCGACGGTGGGGGTGGGTGGGGGTGGCAGTTGTGTGTGTGTGTGTGTGTGTGTGTGTGTGTGTGTGTGTGTGTGTGTGTGTGTGTGTGTGTGTGTGTGTGTGTGGTGCCTGGTCTGGGCTCTACCACGGGCATCCCTGTCGGAGACCTCCGAATCCGATGGGACACCGGTGGGACACCGATGGAACACCGATGGGACACCGATGGGACACCGATGGGACACCGATGGGACACCGATGGGGACGGCGATGGGGACGGCGATGGGACACCGATGGGACACCGATGGGACACCGGTGGGGACGACGATGGGGACGGCGATGGGACACCGATGGGACACCGATGGGACACCGATGGGACACCGATGGGACACCGATGGGACACCGATGGGACACCGATGGGACACGATGGGACACCGATGGGACACCGATGGGACACCGATGGGACACCGATGGGACACCGATGGGACACCGGTGACTCCAGCTGGGACGCACGCCACACAACCCCACAACCAGCCCCCCCCACACACACAGCAATATCACATGGCCGTGCCCATTGAGACGTTGAGTGTGACGATGTGCGGGGGGGTACTCATGCGCTCACTGTGCTCTCCCTTCCCGACCGTCGCAAACGTGGTTCCAAGCGCAAGGCATGGGTTCTCGTCCGTGCTGTGGAGTAGCTGCTGTACGACGTAAGCTCCCGCTATACTGGCCGATTTGCGGATCACTTGGCCCGGATGAGCATGGGCGATGGTGTGCTTGTCGCCGAGCGCTCTGCCGTTGCCTCGGGCTTACTGCAAGATGACGAGCTCGCCGCAGGTGCACACACTGCCAACACACCCCTCCCCGCTTTTGTGCCGCTTCACTGACAGCTCTCGATCAATCGATCTGTGTGTGTTCGCCAGTGCTCGGCACCATGCGACTGCTCGTCGATGTGGAGGCGCGCGCCCGCGCATGGAAGGCAAGCATCTGCCCGCTCACGATCCTGGTAGCGGCACTCACCGAGTATGGCAGATGTGACGCAACGACCAGCATCCCCACCGCGTGCAACAAGCTACCTAAACGTTGGGCACAAGAAATCGAGTCGGAGGCAAATGCGCGCGCTGGCGAAGTTGACCTCGTTCTGGAGATGGCGCTCCACGAGTCTGAAGATTGCGAGGAACAAGCCGACGTGGATCTTACGCACGAGCTCCTCATGACCGTACTTCCATATGATGCGGCGGAGGAAGATACCGCCATCATCTCAAACCCCGTCCCGCAGCACGTAGCCGACCAACTCATCGCCTACGAGCAGCACCGCATGGCACCCTTCAGCCGGCACCAAGCGGGCGGACAAGTGGTAACGCAGACTGTCGAGTCGGACAAGAGCAACGCGCTGCGTTGGCTGGGGTACATCAAGATGCACCAGAGACAGGAGCTAGCGCTCGAGCTTTTTGGGCATCCACGTGTCGGGGCATGGACGCAAGCCTGGATGGAGTGGCTCCGCGAGCAAGGCCTGAAGTCGAGCACTCTTGCGGTCTACTGCAATCAAGTGATCGCGGTGTCGGGGTACGCCCTCACGATGGTAGACGACCCCTCGTCGTGCCCGATCGATGAGCTCCTCAACCTCCGCAAGCAAGCCGAATCCCTCGCCAAACAAGAGCGCCTCTTTAGCCGAAGAACAAGAATTGGTTGAGCTGGGAGGCGGCCCAAGAGGCTCGCGTTACGTGTGTGGATTCCTACCACGCAGCAGAGGGAAGCACCAAACAAGCGCTGCTGCGGGACTGCCTCATCCTCTCCTTTCACACGCTCCAGCCACCCGATCGTGCGCTCCGAGCCCGCGCCTCTTGCTACACTTGTCTTGTTTTTTCACTAACAGACGCATGGTGGGAGACCGCTGTGCCCACAGCTGAAGCGAGCGAGCCTGCGCACCACGCCAGGTGTTGGGGTCGTTCGCCGTCTCCGCCTAGGCGAGGGAGGCTCGCTGTACCGAAAAGCGGGTAAAAAGGAGTACACCGTGGACCTGTCGAAGCTCCGTACGTGCTACTCATTCACGCGCCACCCACACTGACCAGACTGCGTGGGGTGAAGTACATCATATGTGCATGCTGTGCGCGCACAGGACACAAAACCAGTCGCTTCTATGCACCCATAATCCACACGCTTCCTAGCGGCATCGGCCAGTGGGTCTCAGTGTTCGAAGCGAGCCTCGTCTTCGACATGACGGGTGCCAACCCGTTCCTCTTCCCACTCGCCACCGGCTGGGAGCGTGGCCATTCGTCGAGCGGTTGGACAGCCCTGGTAAAGAGCGTCTTCAAGCGCCACGCCGGCGTCATTTGCCCACCGAAGCTGCTCCGCTCTTCGTTTTGCACGCACCTGCGCTCTGCGGATGGTGTGGACACCGAGCTTCTTGAGTCTTGTGCCAAGGCCATGAAGCATCAGGACGTCGCCACTGGTGGGTCGGACAACTATGGTGCGTCGCGCTCCTATGCCGCATGCTTGCCACATGCCACTCGTGCATCGTGGAGCTCTCGCCAGTTGTTCACCTCCTCGCGTTTGCGTGCGTGTAGACAAGGCGTCCCATGACCGCCTCCTCGCCAATGCGTACGCCTTCTGTGCATTCATTGCTGCCAAGTACCCCAGCAAACCACCAGACGGCGCAAGCGCTGCGGCCAGCGGCACCGACTCGACCACCGACACTGGTCTCCCAAGCTCGGTCGAGTGTGTCCGCTCTGCGTCCGCCACGTCAGATGGGGGCCGTTCCATCTACACCGCGCGCATCGAATGGCACACGCAAATGTTCAAGGGTGCGCCCATGAGCGCCATCGCCGATGCTGTCGGCGTTGGCACCGTGAAGTTTGCCGTGCCCACGCAGGGCGCCAGCTTCACGCTGCAGCTCTCCCTCCCACCCACGGTTGTGGCGGAGCGTCTCGTCCTGCGTGACCTGCGCCTCCTTGCGCCGTCCACACCAGCAACCTCGTGGTCCGCGCCCACACCCGCACGACCGTCACCCGCGGCAGCCGCACCCGCCATGTCGGACTCAGCCCCCGAGGGCCCACAGTCTGTGGAGCCTCCCGCTCAGATCGAAGACGAGCTTGAGGTGGCCTCCACCAAGGCGACCGCCCTCGCAACCGGGCCCAACGCACCGCCAACTGCCACCGCCACGGTGATTGCGAGCGCTCCGACAGCGCCCATCTCGCTCCCCGTCTCTCTCGTGGCGGTGTACGCGCCGAGCTCAAAGGTGCCCGCGGGGAAAAGGTTCTACAACGTCGATGTTGATTAGAACGATGATCTGATGTACCCGCGCGCCAAGCTTTCGATCCACATCCCACCTCTCTCCACGACGACCACCGTCGTACTGCCCGCACACAAGCCTGCCGGAGGCACATTCACGCTACAGCTCCGTCTGCCTGCATCGATGGCAGAGGATCGCTTCGCCCTTGGCGCCGCCGCCATCGTGAGTGGGCCCAAGCCTGTGCAAGCCGTCTTTCAGGGCGGTGTGCCCAGCAAGCGCGCTGGCGGTGGACGAAAGCAGCCGCGCAAGAAGGCTATGCCCACAGAGCCCCCCGCACCCGAGCCGGACTTCGCGTTGCCGGGGTACATGGTGCAGCCATTTCCCACCGAGCTGACAATCGAAGCGCTCCGCGGGCGGCTTGACAGACTACTAGATGTCTAGCTGTAGACTAGTACTAGTAGTTCTCAGTACCGTAGGGTATGGTTGAATCTCAGTGACATTCGTGCGGTGTCCACGGCGGGTGGCACGGGCACACCAGGTCCAACACGGTAGCACTTCCAAGGTTCAGTTTCTAGCGTGACCTTTCTTGTACATCTTCATGGCCGATCCCGCTTTGCTCGCAGCACGAGAGCGCGTCGCTACGGTGGCAGATTCACTGAATGCTAGAGATGCGATCAATCCTTTCCAGGAGGAGCTTGGCTCCTCGGACTATGCTCGATGGCGTCGTGAGCTCATTCAAGTGGCTTTATCGTGCGGCGAGGACTTCCGCGCTGCGCTCGTCACAGAGCAAACCATTCCGCAGGGCGCGGCGTATCCAGACACCAGTGTATTACTCGACACAGCAGCCAGTGTTCCCACTCTCACCATGCCACAAGTGCGTCAGCTGGCTCTTTTTTCCTTTATTAGACGGTCTCTCCAGCCTCTGGCGAGGCAACGCGCCTCATCCGCGACTGCTGGCATGCCGGTGGGCAGTCGGATGATGCTTGCGGCACTGTGCATGATCAGGCGTTCATTCTTCTGAATAGGCGATGGTTTAGTGGTGAGCCTGCGTTCGACCCTGGGGACGACGCGCAGCTGCTGTACTCCACTAATTGGCCCTCAACTCTGTCGGTGGATGCGTACATGGAGCACTACAATCGGGCTTTGTCTCGGGCGTCCAAGATAGGGCAGAATCCAAATGACGATACTGATTCATCCATTCTTCTGCGCAAGGCTTGGTGGCATGTGCTTTCCTCTCCGCCGGCCAGTAGCCCGTACTTCGCGGCGGCGCAAGAGGCACGCGTTGTCACCCGCCAACAATCAAACACTATCGCAGATCGTGATGCGTGGCGCGTGGCAATGGTGGCCGCAATTATATCTCTTCTGAAATCTAGCGACAATTCTGATTCATCTGCGGGTGGAATGGCGCGAGGGTGGGGGTCAGATTCGGGAGGATCTCGCAATCAGAAGTGCTCCCATCGTGCTGTGTACCGGCTCTCGCGGCAGCATCGCAGCCTTTTGCAGGCTCTCGTACGCGCCGCTGCCCCAGATGCCCCGTGCAGTCTGATGGGCAGCCAGTCGTTCATCCGGAAAATTACAAATGTGTCGCGGCATGTGTCTGCTCCGTGTGCAACTCTGACCGCCACCTCGAGCACGCGTGCTTCATCTCGCAAGGGGTGCCAAAAACCGTAAAGCTTCAGGCAGAAATGCTGGTTGAGCTGCGCCGCCTCCACGAGGTGTATAAGTTTGGCACTTTCAACTGGCGCACTACCCCGACTACGCTGCGTTGGCTATTGAGTATGAGACAGCGCCTCGCCGTCGCCCCCGTCGCTCCATCCATGCCTTCCGCCGCCCCCGCACTTCTTTCCGAGGCCGTATCTGGTTATGATTCGTACGACGATGAGGTATCCTCGGTGGCCGCAGCGGGCCTGGCGCCAGTTGGCGAGGTGCCTGCTCTAGTAGATAGTTCCTCTGCTCAGATTGCTCATTCCTTGCCGGTGTCGTTGCTCACGCCACCGACTGACTCCACCACCGTAGGACTCTCCGACGTGTACGCGTCCATGCTTCAGCCAGCAGCGCAGGCGCAGGCGCACGTAGCTCGTATCGCACCCTTTGGTTCTCCGAAAGGTGACCGCGCGGTGGCACCAGTCAATCTGTTGGACGCCTACCTCCAGCGTGCACGCGCCGATGCTGAGGCTTCCGGGAGAGACGCATACCTCCAGCGTGCGCGCGCAGATGCTGCGGCCTCCACTACCCTGATGGCGGCCGCTCCTGCCTCGGAAGGCAGTAGTGCGGACGATGGACGCCACTCGCCCTCGTATTCGGTTCTTCTGG
>CATOSE010000202.1:0-20341 GCA_951812265.1 Taphrorychus bicolor | reverse complement strand
ATATAAGTTATAGGCTATATTACATTGCTCTTAGAAACCTCCCAAAGAAACACTCTGCAGGTGCAAACATGCATGCTCGCCGACTTCGGTAGTACTACGGTAGCCGACCCCGATAGTCCAGCGGAGGTCGTCCGTTTCACCGCCGGAGAGCATGCAGAAGTGCGACACACAAAGCGTAACCGGCGTTGGGCACCAACGGCCCTAAAGCACATGCAGAAGGATGCGGGCGGGCGGGAGAAAACAAAACCGAGCTGCCTCCAAGCACCGCGCTGAGGCCGAGAACCCCCTCGTGCGCGCAGCGGAAGTGCGTTGGTAGAGTTTGGAACGGCCACAGCGTACATTCGGAACATTTAAGGTGCTAGGAGCAGAATTAACATAGCCCAACTCATATAATGCTTACGAGGTAAGCATCCATATAAGTTATAGGCTATATTAACATTGCTCTTAGAAACCTCCAAAGAAACACTCTGCAGGTGCAAACATGCATGCTCGCCGACTTCGGCAGTACTACTGTAGCCGACCCCGATAGTCCAGCGGAGGTCGTCCGTTTCACCGCCGGAGAGCATGCAGAAGTTGCGACACACAAAGCGTAACCGGCGTTGGGCACCAACGGCCCATCTCGCCCTGCCGGTTAGGCGGTGTGCCGCAACACCCCCCTTGGCACGCCGGCAATCGGCTGGAGTTTGACGAAGCGTCACCTAAAACCAAGGAGGATGTTCAAGTGTACAGGTTCGGGCGGGATGGTAGAAGCGCCAACCTGGGAGATTTTCGCGCACTCGCGGTGAGCGCTGAAGGGCGTGGGGCGCCCCTAGGAGTCGAGGGCAAAGCGTTGTCGGGGGTCGCACGCACAACAGCGGTATCCCCACCTGGCTCGGGCGGCGACGCGGCAGCGGCGTCTGCGCTGCGCTTGTGCACCGCAGGCCGCGGCGCTGCTAGTGCAGGGCGTTTCGCCCTGGGAGCGGCGGATGTCTTCTGAACGTGACGCCGCGGTGCACCCCGAGGCTTCGCGACGTTCGTGGGCTTAGCCGACCGCGGAGCGGCGGCCGGCTTCGGCGCGCGTGAGCCAGAAGAGGAGGCGGATGCATTCTTGGCCGTCCGAGCCGGGGCGGCAACGGTCGCCATGTCGGCAGCACACTGCAGTAGGGTACTGGCGACTGTTTCCGGGCTGATGTGGGGCACGTCGACATGCGCGTGCCGACTGGCGTCGATAGCAGTGCCACGCTCGGCGATCGCCGCCAGGTCCTCAGGGAGCGCCTGGCCGTAGAGTTGAACGGACTCCGCTGTGGCCCAGCCGACCACGGCCTGCACCGTGCCGTCAGACTCGCCTGCGCCCTTCAGCGCAGTGGCGATGGTGGCGCGGTGATCGTGCCATGCGTGACGCGCCGCTGCTTCGGGCCCGGCCACGAACTCCAGTGTCGCATGCAGCGCATGTCTCGCTTCGGCGGGCTTAAACGGGCGGTGATCGCCCGTGGGCGAGAAGGCTGGCCAGACAGGCAAGAGATGCGCAGGGCACGGATATCTCGTCTCGTACCAGTACCACGCCGAGGCGAAGTTTTCGCGTGAGTCCGGGTTGAAGGCG
This sequence comes from Taphrorychus bicolor, assembly GCA_951812265.1. NCBI lineage: Eukaryota > Metazoa > Arthropoda > Insecta > Coleoptera > Curculionidae > Taphrorychus > Taphrorychus bicolor. The sequence continues at coordinate 18,762 of CATOSE010000202.1, read as the reverse complement.
TACCACATGTATTTGCCCATCCACTTGCGGCCGGAGCGGTCTGTCTTCGATGGTACGTTCTGCGCACGAAGCAACCAGCCAGGCTGCGGGCCGCCAATCTGGGCAGCCGCTTGAGAGCAGCCGACCACAGTCCTGCCGTGTACCCATACGAATTCGAGCGGCGGTAAAAGGTGTCCCCCGACGCCATCTCGCACCACTCGTCGAGCCTGGGCCCGCGCACCATGTTGAAGCGGAAAGCCACGTTAACGCCGTCGTGCATGACCGGCGTGAGGCCGGGAACGGAGTAGTCCCCCAAGGCACGCACGCATCCACGCAGAACGTCCAGGGAGAACGGGATGTGGTGGTCCGGCACGCATGCGTCCTGGCCTTGCTCGCGGAGGAACGCGGAGACGAGGCCACGCAGCTGGGCAGCCGCCTTTCCCATGTCGGCGAGGTATCGGCCACAATCCCGCAGCACCCGGCGCCAGGCGTACACAGCAAGCATCACACTGGTGGGCTGCGCTTGCGTGATGCCTTTCGCTGCTTTACGAGCGGCGGGCCGCATCTGCGGGGCAATCCAGAACACCATCAGGGCTATGAGCTCGGCCTCAGTATCGGGGTCGAGGTTTTGCGAGCCCATTCGGGGCCGCATCACGGGAACGTCGTGTGCCTCGCAAAACCGAGCAGCCCACTTGAAGCCCCAGTTGTCGGAGGACTTCGTGTTCTTCGGAATGCCGTCGTCGGCGGCGCGCTTGGCGGCTAGCACCAGGTCACGTGTGAACGAGGGGGCCCCACGGCCCATCATGTACGGGTTCTGGCTGTCGAGGAGTCGGTCAGCGGCAGCAGCTGCGGCCGCAGCCCTTGCGGCCGGCGCGTTGAGCGGTTGTGGAGACCGCATCGCAGCGGCAGCCGCCTGCTCGTCGCCGGCTCGCGGGGGAGTGGGGCTGAGCGGTCGGCGGGCCTGGCAATCGGGGGAAGCGACCGCCAAGGGGCAAACGAGTGGGCTGTGCGTTGGCTGCGCGCTGAAGGGCGCGTCGGACGGAGTCGGGCGGAGTCCCGCGCGGCCTGCCCCCCGCTGCGCACTGCGAGGGTGCCTTTTGGGCGGGGTCGGCGATAACGCCAACGAGGCGGACGTGCAGAGCCCGCTGGGGCACCGCTGGCCCGCTTGCCTCTCGACCTCGGTTTCAGCTCGCAGGCTCGAGGCGGAGTGCAGCACCGCAGGACGCTCGCGGGCGCTCGCCGCGTTGACGTACGCGGACGTGTTGTGCAGCACGTCCTCGACGAGAGCGGCGACCCCAGGCACATCGTTCCAAACGTCGATGCGGTGGCGCCGTCTGCCGAAAGCTGTCGCCAAGTTTGCAAGCACGGAGTGGTATTCCCGACTGCCCGCGTCGTCGAAGCCTAACCCCAGGCCGGACGAGTGCTCGAACCACAGGCGATGCTTGCAGTGCTGGTAGCCCTCCGTGTCTCGGTACCGTCGCGTGATGTATTGCTGGTCTGACACCTTAGCTGTCCCAAGGAGCATAGCTCCCTCAGTCGTATTGTCTCCCTCCTGGACGAGCTGAAAACTGGGGAAAGAGCGACCGAAGACGGCCACGTTTACTGCGGCACCCAGCGACTCTACGACGTTGATGTGCCGCTGAAGCCACCGGGGGTCAAGGGCGTCGAGGGGCAAGAACCACTCGAATTCCAGGGCGTGCCCGAACACCCTGACCGCCTGCTCAGAAGCGCATGCGTCCGAGCCCATACGCACAAAGATGTCCTGCTGGACGTCGCCACCTGGCTGAGACTCCACGACCGGAAGGTCCCGTACGCCCGTCATGAACGAGGCGGCCGGCCGGACGGAGACGAGATGCACGATGCGAGCATATTGATCGCGAAGCACGGCGAACGGTTTGCGCATGTGCCCTGCGCAAGCGGCTTCGGAGATGGCCACGATGGCGTACCCCGGCACAGGCAGCTTGTCGGGAGCCCACAAGCCCTGCAGAACCACAGGGTCGAGGCCGAGGATGTCGACGAGGTGGACAATAAAAGAGTTGTGCGCGTGGATCTCGTCTTTCGTGAGCTGGTCGCCCACGGCTGCCAAGCAGCTGTTAACACACCTGGCTCGCTTCTCGCGGGTGACCGTGCCGAAGCCCCCCGTCAAGACGCACCGCATGCCGATGTAGTCGCCTATGGTGCCGCACGATGTCTTGGCGGACATCCATAGGTTCAGCTGCTGCGCCATGTGCCGCCGTGTGCGCGCCCCATAGGCGGACAGCGAAGGCTCGCAGGCCAGGTCCCAGAAGTCGTCGGTCCACTCGCAGCACCAGAAAGGGTGAGCTTGGTCCCGACCGAGCCGGTGCTGCCGGTCAGAGAGAACCTGCCGGAGGGCCTCAGACTGCTGCGGAAGCCAGCGGGACGAGGAGAAATCGGCCATGCGTTCGCGCCACTCCACGTTGAACTCTTTGCTGAAGCGGACGGCCACCTTGCTCGCCGGCCGAGTGCCCATGTTCATGACTCTGGGCTTGATGCGATAAAACCCGAGCCGGCGCACTGGGGCCATCGAGACGGAGCATGTACACAGTACCGAGAAACGGTCGCAGGTGACGCAGTACTCGATCACCAGGTACTGGATCTGCAACCAGTGCTCACACGGCTCCGTATAGAGCTGAAAGAACATCTAGCGTACGTCGTCGCGGGATACCGTGGGAGTCGTGCCGTTGACGTGTGCGAGCGCCCGAATGTATGCGTTTGCGTGGTAAATCTCTCGCGGACGGTGTTTGTGCTCGCGATCGGGGAACGGGGACGCAGCGCGTTCGTCGTCGGTCAACTTGCGCTTGCCTGTGAGGTCGTTGAAGCTGACGACCCACTCGCCATCAGGCTCGCCGTGCGGGTGGTTTCGCTCACGGATGGGCTCGTGGGGCTCGCTGACGTTCCCCGTAGGCCGCTTTTCGTCCGGCTTGTCCGTTTTGTCGGCCCCGCCCATGCCCATGCTGTACTGGGGAGTCGTGTATAGCGGACACGGTGAGTCGTCTGAAATGACCTCGCCCTCAACGCACACCAACGTGGCATCGAAAAGCCCCTTGTCAATGAGCTTGGCGGTGGCGTCTCCAACGCCACGCGCCCGAGACTTCAGCGAGAAAAGGTTGTGCCCGAGCCGGAATTGTCTAGGCGCAGGCGCCTTCCATCGCATGCCACCGATTAAGAAGGAGAGGAGCTCTTTGTCCGAGGAGAAGCCCATGAGCCCCACAACAGCGGACAGGGACTTGTGGTCGTTGAGGAGGGCCGCGAAATCCATAAGCCGGAAGCGCCCGTCGGCGTGCTGCTCAAGCACGAATTGGTTCAAGCACACGGAGCCGCCGCCGACCAGGCGAAAATGCTTGAAACAGCCAGGTCCCAAGCAGATGCATGGGTGGCGAGGTTTCGACGACCAGCCCTCGCGGACACACTCGAAATCGTGCGCTGCGGTCATGTTCAACGCATCATAGATGATGCGCCGTCCCCATCGCCGCACGACGTCGGAGAACGCAAACGACTCGGGAAAGCCCTCGGGTGCCTGCTGCGCTGGCATTCTGGCCAGGTACTGTGTGCACAGCGGAGCCGGCGGCTCTGGATATGGGAGCAGGAGCACGACGTCGGCGCAGACAGGAGGCAGCCCCTGCGGGGGCGGTACGAGCGCATCCGAAAGCGTGCACGCCGTGACCACGTTTGAGATGAAGGGTGTTAGCAGCCCCGACCCAGCGTCGCAGGCTTCATACGCAGCCAGCACCTCAGCATGCCGAACGCGCTCGGAGGCGAGGAACGCCTGCCACTCTGCGGCCGCGTCGGCGGAGCCCTCGGCGGTGTGGTAGGCGTCGCCTGCTCGGCGGGCTATGACGGGCCTGGGGCCGTCGTATGCGCCTATGCGCCCTCCCAGCCACGGAACGGCGTGGACGAAAGAGCGGCACCGCTGAAGAGCCAACGCCGCATGCGTGAGCTGTGCCTCACTGAGGGCCTCGATGGTGCACCATACGGCCCGTTCGCGCCTGGAGCGGAGATCGTCGGCTGTGTCGGCGGCACCTACGATCGGGAAAACGCACGGCAGCCCAAATACGACGTCGGAGAAAGTGTCCCGCGTAACGCTCATGGCCTGGGGCTGCTCGTCGCACGGGAGAAAGGATGAGAAGTCCTCCATTTGCTGCAGGACACGTATGCCAGCCCGGAAAGGCTGGGCAAAACAGCCTCCGTGCGTAGGGACCAGTGCCGCGACCGCGGTGCCCGTGTATCCAATGGGTACCGCCACGAGTAGCCTGCCCCGATCCGGAGACATGAGCTCGGCGTGCGCTGTGCGCGGGGCAAATCTCGAAGCCGCCGCCCAATATCTGCAGACCATGAGCTGGCGGTGCTCAATGTACCCTGGGGCTACGGCGCACGCCGGCCTGCTGCCGGAAGGCGCGGAGTGCGGATCCAGGGGCTCCCAGGCAGAAACGAAAGCGCGAGCCATGTGAGGCGTGAAGGAGGACCGGAGGATCATCTGTGCCTCTCGGTCTGGGTGTGAGGCCCTGGGGAGCCGCAGGTGGGGTAGCACGACGTGCGAGGGGGCGACGACGGGTAGGTGGCGCAGGAAGAAGTCATAGTTCTTCTCACGAGTCTTCTCCACGCCCTGTGGGTCGCCATGCTCGAAAGTGCTCACCGTGAAATCGGGTGAGCCGATGACATCCCGGAGTATGGACGGCGAGTGCTCGGAGGCTGCTCGGGAGCCGACGTACAGCATGAACAACAGCTGATCGGCACTCCGAAAAATGCTGCCGTCGAGGAAGAAGTCGCGCCAACGGTGGTTCTGCGCGTATGTGGTGAACGTGCAGCTCACCGAGTTGACCTGCGTGCCAATTGGGTACGGGTAGGCGTGGATGAACGCAAAGACGTCCATCACGAAGTGCCACTTGCCCTCCGACGGCTCTGTGTCGGTGGGTCTGTCGCAGACGGAACAAGCCGGCTGCGACCACGCTTCACGAAATGCGCCCCGATGATCGAAGAAATGCGCCCCGATGATCCACGAAATACGGGAAGCTAAAATCCTTCGGTAGCGGAGCGTACACCTCCCGTTCGAAAGCTCCGGAGGCAGGAGGACCAGGCAAGCCAACGGCACCCACGGCGGCGTTGTGCCCGCCAGCCGAGGCGCCTGGGAGAGAGCCGAGTGCCAGCATGGTGCTCACGGCTTTTGCGGCCGCCGCCTGGGGCGGCGGTGATGGAGACCTGGGGGCTCTCGACGGGGAGGCAGAGCGGCTGCGTGCACCCGCATCGCTCGGGGAGCCCGCATGCACGCCCGTCGCGGATCGAGGCAATGCGGCGCCTGTCAGCTGCGGCGCAGGGGTCCTCAGGATGGACGCAGGAGCGGCGGAAACGCTGCCGCCGCCCGTCATCACGACCACGGAAGACTCGCTCCCGCTGAAGGTGGAGGCGAGGGAGGAGAGGAGGGGGGAGGGGAAGTGAGCTTGGCGAAGCCATGCAGCCTATGATAGGGCGTGTTTTCCCCATCTGGCGGAACCCGCGGGTTGTGGTAGGGTGAGATGCCCGCCTAACCCATGCGAGGAGGCGTGTGGTAAGAGCGGTGCTCTACCTGGCCTATGGTGGCTAGCCGAACACATGTGGCCGGGGAAATTTGCCCTGCCTAGTGTGGGCGTATTGCATTGCGTGCGCCAAACGCAAGAGGCGGCACATACCTGGATTCTGAGGGCTTACGTCCTGTGGACAGCCTCTCAAAATTTACCTTCTTGCCCCCGCGGCCCCCACGGCCACGGCCATCTCCCTTGCCACCGCGTTTCTGTCGCCCACGGACACGCGCGCCCTCCTGGGCGTCGTCAGCGCCCCGTTTGCCGCGGTTGAAGCTGTAGCTGCCATTGGGGCCGCCCTCCATGGGCCACGGCGGCTGCGGTGCAGCCACTCCCACCAACGCGGGGTTGGCCTGGATGATGGGTTGCCAGCTGGACGTGTCAGTCGTGGCTGGATCGAACTCGCGAGACAGGTAGTCATCGTTGACAGTGCCGTCGACCCGGTCGTGTGCGGCATACCCAAGAGCCTTGCAGACAGCGGGCGAGACGCACCATTTGCTGTGATTAATTGCTGTGACATTATGAGCCGCAGCGGCGAGACACGTTCCAGGAGGAAAAGTGATGGAGGGCTTTCGCAACGACACTATCGTCTTTCCGAATGCCAAGCCTTCGGGGCATTTCCAGACACCAAGGGCGGCAGCGGCACTTCCCCAGCCCTTGTAGACGCCCACGGGGTATGGCGAAGACTGAGGTGGCGGGGTGCCAACGAGGGAAGGTGCAGTCGAGCCCGTGAGCGAGAGGATGGCCGACCCAGAACTGGGGCCAGGTCCTGAAGAGATGGAGCTTCCGCCGACGGAGCCTAAGGGGACGTGCTGGAGCAGGGGGGGGGCGACGAGAGGGCCAACAGGCTGCAGATGAGCGAGTTGGTGAGCTGCCTGTCCCTTTTCTGCGAGCTCGAGTTGAGCTTGGGTCGTGGTGATGTCCTTGTCAATCTGGTCGAATGCTTTTGCAGCAATCGATGAAGGGTGGCAAAAAGCCTGCCTCTTTGCTTCGTGGAAGGGTCGCAGGAACATGGTTGCCACGCCCTCTGAGAAAGCAGAGAACGTGAGAGCGACTGCCCTCTTCACGTCAGTGACGATTGCGACCTGAGCCACGGAGCCCGTGGGTAAGTGGGCCACCTGCGTTGCCCTGTCCAGCTGGTAATGGAGCCACTCACGAAACGAACCTTTGATTGACCTGCTGTCGCCATGGCCAATCGTGTCGAAGATGGTATGAAGGGCTGGCTCGGCGAGTCTGAGCCTGTCTTCGGACAGCCAGAAATCCATGGGGTCTGCCGTGGCTGCGTATCTGGGCATCGTGACTACGTGGGGTCCTCTGAACCTGGTGGCCCACGGCAACAGCAGCGTCCACCAATCTGCAATCTTATCGAGCTTGCCGGTGACCAGCTGGATTGCGACTGTGGGAGTTTCAGCGGTCATTGGTAGCAGGTTGCCCCAGTCGTGGCGTTTCGTGTCGAATCTGTCGATGGCAAGTGCACGGTCAAACATGGCCTGCCACGCAGTCTTCTGGCGGAAGCCGATGACGGAAGCCCAAGCAGATTGCGGCAGGTTACGCGACGTGGCCAGCATGATATGGCCAGCAGGGTGTTTGTGCCTGCACACCAGTAGAGCGGCGTCTGCCGCGCTGAACGAGGATGTATTTAGTGCGACGACGGCGTGGTATAGCGATTTGTAATCGGCGTCCGCGAGGAGTTTGTCGAAACGCTCGTCCCGTTCGTCCAGCTCCTTAGGCTCGGAGGAGACGGTGTGGCCGCCGGCGGCAGCGGGCCTGGCAGCTTTGGAATACAGGGTGGACAGGACCCTAAGGCGGTCCTCCGTGCTGGACGTTGCGGCCGGCGCCTCGCCCTCGAGTTGCGCGAGAAGGGTAGACAGCCGCATGCACATCCCATCGAGCGAGGGGGGGGTAAGGGAGAACTGAACACCGCACGAGGCCGCCAGAGTTTGGACAGCCCTCTTCATCAGTACGGAGGCTGTCACACTAGGGAAAGCTTCATGAAGGACGGGGTAGACCGTCTGCCAGTGCTCATCGAAGAGCGGTGCGAAACGCTCTTCCTCGGTCGCTCGTCGACGTCGCATCAGTTCAGAAATGATGCACGTAGTAATCAAATGGTAGCTCAAACTGACTCTCTCTGAAAGCGGTAGCCACCTTGACGGCCACCAGCGGTGTGGGGTCGGCCGCGTCCACTGACGCTGGCCGGAGAAGGGCCAGAGCTGATGGCATCAATCCGGACGCCACGCCTTTGTAATAGCCCGGTAGCAGTACGAGCAGCCACGAAAGCATTGCGTTGTTATCGTCGGCAGCTCTCAGCATCAGAGGGGAAACTCCCTCCAGCGATGTGGATGTGACTGCAACAGTGTGCACGTCCGAGGCGTCGAACGTGCGCTCGGATGCGGGAATGAGCGCCGCAGCGCGTATAACTGCCTCCCTGCACTCCCGCAGCCCTGGAAAAGACGACGGGAGGCCCGCACTGTCCAGCTTCTGCAGGAGCAAGGCCAGTGGCCGTGGAAGCGGGAAGATGAGGGCAGAACCTGTGTCGACCGTGGGCGCGAGCTCGATGATTGGCACGAATAAGTAGATGAGCACGCGCACGCGCACGTGTATGGCCGAGCCGACCACGTCGTACTCCGTGCTAGGCAAAGCTTCCTCAAACCACCCATTGTTCGCGGCTTTGAATGAAGCATTGCCATCCAGCGAGCTGAGGAACGCGGCGTTCGGTGGATCAGATTTGCCAGTGATGGCAACCAGAGAGAATCTGCGAGGGACAGCCATCGAAACCAAAGCCATAGGGAAAGCAAAACCGAGCTGCCTCCAAGCACCGCGCTGAGGCCGAGGACCTCCTCGTGCGGCGCACGAAGTGCGTTGGTAGATGTGGAACGGCCACAGCGTACATTCGGTACATTTAAGGTGCTAGGAGCAGAATTAACATAGCCCAACTCATATAATGCTTACGAGGTAAGCATCCATAGGGTGCTGCGATAGCGCTCAGACGTGGTTGAACAAGTTGGCTAGGTCGATAATGCCAGAATGTGCAGAAGGCTACACGAGAGGGAGGAGCTAAACCTCGTGCTCGTAGAGGAAGTCCATGAGGCGGTTCGACTCTCTCATTATCGAGAGCAAGAGGACAGCAAAATGGAGGTTCTTGTTGGCGTCCGCCATCGCACGACCGGCAAGGGTGCAAAACGCCGGGCGCTTCATGTGCGCCGCGTCCACTGCTGAGAAAGGCGCCATGTGGTGCGCGCCCTTACGCATGTAGGGCATGGTCACGGCTAACGCCAGGAGGTACTGCACTTTCTCCCCTTCATCGTTCTCCGCGGCGTACTCGGGCACCACCGACTCGTCGAAGGGCGGCACTGGCTTGCGCTGCTTCACCAGCGTGTGGACGAGGCGTTTGTAGTCCGCGCGCGCCATCTGTATGGCGATCGCTCGCGCCTGCGACGAGAAAGAATCGGGTCTCACGCGCCTCGTCCACTGGCTGGTGAAGAATCGCCGACGCGTGCGTGCTTGGTTTGGAGGGTTAGTCTTCGACGGCCAGGCACTTCCTCAGCCTCGACGAGCAGAGAAGTTACCGCCCCGTTCGCATCGCACAGCACCTTCATGTACGCCATCTCCTCGCCAGATTTCATGCCACCGGCTGCGACAGGTCGCAGGTGCACACCTTCAGCGCACGACAAACAGGCGGGCGGGCTACAAACAAACGGGCGGGCCGGCTAAGCCAAATGGAGGTTCGTGCCTACGACACGCCTGAGTTGAGCAGCCGGTGGACATTTCGCACCTTCCAAGTGGGACAGCCAGCGCCGGCAGTCACCTGAAAGACTGAGTTGATGAGGGCTTGCACGGCCTTCCAGTCGCCAGCACCTCCCGTGGCCGCCCACTGCTGCGCGACGCGCTCCTTGATTTGCACGGGCTTTCACGGGAACGTGGAAGAGGCGTTCTCCTTTCTGCGTCTCTTCAGCTTACAGTAGACGAAGATGCGAACAATGCCGTGGTCGCTGTCGTGCCGCTCTCTGCGACGTCATCAATGTCGACATCCTGTGCGTCCGTTGCCGGTTCCTCCATCTCCTCCTCGTCAGCTGGCAAGTCTTCTAGACTGCCCTCACCGGCGACAGCAGCTCTCGCCGCCTTACCAGAGGTGATGCATGCCTCAGAGTGCGGTTGGAAGAAGGTGGCGATGAGCGCTTTGTTGGTGTCGAACTGCCACAGCTCCTTAATCTTCTGGCCGGTTATGGGGAAAGGCTCGTCTTCCTACTATTTCAATCCTGCAAGACGGCAAGCGCTCAAGTGCATCCCGTCAACCGGACCTATGCTACCTACATGACCAACGGCATGGCAACCCATGCAATCACCACAGGCCACCACCCTCGCACTGATACACGCACATGCATACACGCACACGCATTGGGCGCGGGTGGGGGCTGCTCCGAGCATGCACTCCACCCTCTCGGACTCCCACTTGTTTATGTTGGCCTCGATGGTGGCAAGTTGAAGCGCTTGCTCCAGTTGTGTCTTGTTTGCTTCCTTCACGCCTTCCTCGTCGCCGTGCGCGAATAGGTTCATCTGCTTGGCTACTGGAAGGAGGCGATCTGCCCGGTGGTTATCTGCCGCCTGCTCACGGATTGCACACCGAGACCGAACCGGCAGAGGCTGCAGTCTTTGCGTAGATCTTCGCAAAAAGCGGTGGCTTGATTGCCCTTGTTCTGCTGCGCTACCTGCACGCCGCGCACGCATTGGTCCGAGCGCAGTGGCTGTTGGCAAAAGGAGGTTAAATGTGCGCCTGAGAAGATGTGAGACAGGGAAGCTGTGAGACTGGGAAGATGTGAGACTGGGAAGATGTGAGACTGGGAAGATGTGAGACTGGGAAGATGTGAGACTGGGAAGATTTGAGACTGGGAAGATGTGAGACTGTGGAGGGTGGAGTCGCGCCTGCTCGTCTCGTCGACCCGTGCCCCGGTTCTCTTGAACCTTTTCCCACGTCTTCCTCGCGGTCTCCACCTTCGCATTGGTTTCCCCGGAGACCAAGAACTTATTCGTTTTGTGACTCCAGGGAATCGAGTGGCACCCCGAAGGCCGTGTGTCGAGGTCAATACGTTGGAGTCGTCTTGAGGCTCCTGTATGTCGTTGTAGACTCTACCGTAACCCATCCATGGTTCGACGTCCTTCGTCTTGTCCATCGCACGTTGCCTTCGACGCGCGTCGTCGTCCTGTGAGAGAGTGAGATGAGTGGAAGGGACGTGGGAACGGGGCGGATGGGGTTGAGCACAGTGACGGACAAGGGGGGGCAGTCGAGCGGAGTAGTGCAGTGGGAAGCCATGCGATGGAATGTGGTGATGGAGTGCACTGCAAGACACGCACCCTCTTTGCTTTCTTCTCGCGACGCGATCGCTCCCTCTGCTTCTTCGTTCTCATCTCACTGACTTCGTACTCCTTGTACTCGACTCCCGCTGGCTCTGCCTCATCGTCTTCGTCGTCGGCATCATCCATGTCGTCTGGGCCATTGTATAACTGGTCCAACTCCGCGCGGGCGTGATCCGTAATCCTGCGGATGGTGTCCGACGTGAAGAGCTCCTCCGACAAGCCAGATTCTTGCGCACCCTTCAGCGTCCAGGCACGGACGATCTTGGCACCGGAGCGGCTCTCGTCCTGTGGGCAGGACGCATGAGCTGCATCGACGTCGTCGTCATCGTCGCCGCTGCAGCTCTCCTCGCTGCTGTAGCCAAATCCCTGCACTGACTCGCCACCGCTAGAGACACCCTCCTCCGAGATGTCGGCAGTGCTCCAGTCCGTCGGCAGCAAAACATTATGCTAGCTCGCGGGAGTCATCTGTATGCGGAGGCTCGCGAGAGCGTACGCCACCTTTATGAACAAAAGGAGAATAGAAAACGAGACACCCAAAACCACGCCCGAAAGGCACCGGGCGGGAAAACAAACCTCCGGACGCAACAGGGACGAAACCATACACACACGACGGTTCAAGGACCAATCTCACACCACACTGGCAAGGTTCATAAAGCGAGTGGGTGAGATTGGAAATAGAGAGGCAGCAACCGGCTAGGCTTTCCCGCCCATAGCCACTTGGGCGCATCGGTAAGGAACCAGTAATTGATCCAGTGCATCGGTAATTGGGCCAATGCATCGATAATTAGGCCAAAGGCGCCAATCCTCACAGTCTAACATGCCGCGCTCTACCGAACTAGTGAGGTCCGGTATAACGCCTCCCGATGATGCTACGAGGGTTGCATCAAACACGCGGCAACAACCGCAACATCCCTTCAGCCGCCACGCACGAGCCGACACAAGGCACCAAAGCGCGGGTTCTTGAGCGCCTTGGTAAGCACGTCGGACACATTGTCAGCAGAGGCTACAGGGAGCACTGAGATTTCCCCCATGGCCTGCGCCTCTCGCACAAAGAAATGACGCCGCTTGACATGCTTCATGCTTGTCGTGGACATGGGACCACGGGACAGGTCTACTACCATACCCCCTGGTTGTCTACGAACAGCAACGTCGTTCCCTCGCACGCCAGACCCATGAGCTCAAGCAGCATGCGCACATAGATGATGTAACATGCCGCCATGCTGGCTGCAAAGATCTCTGCCTCGGTGGACGAGAGACACACGCACTTCTCTTTCTTGCTAGCAAACAGCACTGGTGCCCCGACGATGTTTGCACACTACCCAGCCGTGGAGTTCTTCATGCACCAGTCGGAATCAACATATGCGACTATTTTCAGCCCCGCACTGCGCCTATACACCATGGGAACAGCACCGCGCAGCTGGTACCTCAGCACGTGCTTCGCCGCTGTGAAGTGTTCCTCCGGGGGGTTGCCTAGCGCGCGTGCCAGACGAGCTGTTGCAAACAGCGACTGGGGTGATGCTGTCATGCCAATGTACACCACAACACCAATCATGGTGCGATACCGAGACTTAAGCTCCATCGTGCACACCACCGCTCCCTCAACCTCAACAAGCCAGGGCTTCCGCAGAGGTGTAGCGCTCAAACTCGGGGCTATACGTCATGAGGACCGGGACCCTGCACTCGTCCTCAGACAGATGTTCTGACGCTACCCTCTTCACATACGCAAGCTGATTGATGGACACGGTGCCATGCTCCAAGTCTTGCACCACGTCCATGTTCAGAAAATGGGTGCATGGTGCAAAGTCACACGCAAAGGTGGTCTTGTATGCTGCTTCAAAGTGTGCCTGTGCGTCAGCGTTCTCAAAACACCACAAGCAGTCGTCGATGTATATCCACACATCCACAATGCTGTGCTCACCCTCATAGTGAAACAGACAGGGCTCAGCGGGCGACGAGACAAACCCTTGCTCCTCAAACCACTTGCGGTGCATAATGGAAAACTCACACCCTGACGCATGCTGACCATACATGGCCTTGCCCATACGGTAGACAAGAGGCACACGGAGACCATCTACTTCAGCCACTCGCCAGTTCTCCTCTAGATGCTTTGGCATGCGTACGTAGATGGTCTTGCTTTCACGCACAGGCGCGTGCAAGTACCCGTTCCGGATGTCGAAGTGCACAAGCTCGCGCCCCTTCACAGCTGCCACCGCCGCTTGTAGCCTGACGCACTGGACTCGCAGCGCAGGTGATGTTGAATTTATTTCTTCATTCCATATAGCGTGTGATCCTCGCAAGATACGTTTCGGGTACGCTACACTTGAGTGTCCCAGTGCACCGTACTTTAATGTGTAGTTTATACTCTCGTCCGTGTTGTGAATGAGAAAATCTCAACGGGTCCAAAAATTCGGGCTTTCCTCGTCGCTTTCGCTGCGGCGCCCCGCCCCGCCCCCGGGGTGTGTCGCGGCGCACGGATTTCGACTTGGTAGCACCTCAACCGGCCTGCCCCGTATGCCCCGGACGATTCGGACCTCACGCTATCCACTGCCAAGGTTTCGCGTGATGCACAGGGCTACAACTGGCTCAGACATTGATTCCGACACACCGATATGCTCCTGGGACACCACCCCCATCACCTTGCGCGGGCGGTTACGCGCGCTGCCCAAGTATCTTCGGAAGAAGGGCTTCCGCACTCTGTGGGAATCCGGCTTTGTCATGTGCAAGGAAATTACGTATGCGCCCACACGCACACATGCCAGAGCTCTCAAGGAACCCGATGTGATACAGCACACCTTCGACAGGCCTATGTCGTGGGTCATATTTGAGGAAGGCAGTAACCACGATGAAGACGACGAAGCCTGCCGCCGTGAGTGCGGAAAATCCATCGCTTGGTCAGCGCCGCTCCTCGCAGAAATTGATAGACTGTGTGCAGAAGCCATCACCGACACCATCACAATCACATCTGCAGCAGATGACTGGCTCGAACGGAGCGAGTCGAGCTGTCTCCTCCTCATTCCTCTGCTTTACGCTGAGTTGAAGAAGATGGGGGACTCCGCAAACTCGTTGCTTCGCAACAAAATGACCGCACTTGTGCATGCAGGACCGCAGTCGGCATGCATCGCCAGCTTCAGCGGCTGGCGCGAACAGTTAGACTTACTGAACACTTCGTGCTCGATTCAACTCGACGATTCACAAGTGGCACAAGCGTACATGGACGCTATGACGCCGCTCGGACCAACCATCGAAGACAAGGTTTTGCTTGAACTGCGCCTCGACAATGCGCGTGGAAACAGCAGGGCCACCGTACAGAGCATCACCGCTGTGCTCGCTGAGCACGAGGTGAACGAAGCACGCAAACAGTCTTCCTCCGCCGGGCTAGCGGCGTCCGGTGCAGCACTCCTCTCGGGCCGCGACCCGGCTCGCCGCACTATTGCCAATTCGAATCCGGGCGGTGGACTTAATCCGGGGGGCCTCGACAAGGACAAACCACCCCCCTCCGAGTGTGAAACATGCCGCAGGGAACTGAACGAGAGCCATATGCATTGTCATGCGAAGTGCCCTCGCCGCGCGGCCAACCGCGAGAAAGCTTTGGCGGCCAAGAGAGAGAAGGATAGGAAGGGATCGTCGCGAAAAACCAGAGCCGCACGTGCTACCGCCGCCCTGCAGGCGAGAATCGACGCAGGTGTCACTGCTGAACTCGAGAGGCGCTCCGCAACCACGCCTACGAGTGGCGGTAGCTCCGCGGGCGCGGCCGCCATCGCCGCTTCTCCACTCGAGCGCCTCGAACTCGAACTCAACCTATTCTCGGGGGAGGCGGGTGCCTCGCACACGGTAAGCGTCCCAACCACCTCCGCCGCCGCATGTGTCGTGTGCAGTGACTCGGACGCAGGTCGTCCCTCTGCCTCTGCTCCCACGTACGACGACGCGGAAGGCGCCTCGGATGACGAGCTCGCGGGTGCCATCGGACCGGATGACGATGCGCTCAGCGAATCGAACGACACTGCAGATCAGCGTCAAGTCGACGCCGCCGCCGCCACGCACGCCTCCGCATTCACTGCCGCCGCCACTGTAGCCGCCTCAGTGACCTCTGCTAGCGTCGCCCGCGGCCATGCTGCCGCGCTCCCTTCTCCCACGCTTCGCTCGCCGGCCCCATCGGCCGCGGAACTCAATGCACGCGCCGACCACGCCGCGCTACGCGCAGGCATGCGCAAAACTCCACGCTCTCCTCGCCTGCCGTCGGAATCGACGCCGCCACCCGTGTTGCCGCTCGTGCCCGCCGCCTCGACCACCGACGACGCTCCCTTCTTGTCACCCTACCGCTCGGCGCGCAAACGGTCGGCTACGGCGCGCCCGGCGGAGCCGCCTCCACGTACCCCATCCATCGCCTCGCCCTCCGCCGGCGAATCCATCGTGTGGCCAACGCAGGCGCCGTGCACCACCCGTCTCGCACCGGCGTACTCAAATACTACGCCGTGACTAACGAGGAGCACGCGGGCATTCACTACGGCTCATGGTCGAACGTGCGAAAATTCGTGGACGGCTTCTCCTCTCACGGGCGCGTCACGCACCGCGGCTTTACCCGCGAGGCCAACGCGCTCGGTTGGCTCCAGTCGCAGAGCGTCCTCGCTCCCAGTTACGTGCTCGCCGAGCGCGGCGGCCTCGCGATCAGTCTCGTCGACTACCTCGCCGAGCGCAACCCGCCGCCTCCTGAAGCGTCTTTGTGGCCAGAGGAACCCACGGCCTCGCACCCCGCCGCGCGTGTCTTCTCCCCTGGACCTCCTGCATAGGCAACGAAGGAAGCCGCCGCCGCCCAGGCCGAGCCGGCGCCAGTACCGCCTCCGCCGCCCTCAGCAAAAGTGAAGCGCGCCATGTCGGAACGCGTCACCACACCGCCCGCTGCGGATTCACTGGTCCTGTGGCTGCTTATGATTAACGGCACGCTGATGGCCGCATGCTCGCGCTCGTAATTGCCTTCTTCAGACGCGACCCCGGTGCGCCGCCCTCGCTCGTGCCGCCGTGGCGGGCTGTCGCTCCGCCAGGCGTTCGCGCCGCTCACTTCTCCCCCTTCCGCGGCGCTCGCGCTCCTGCTTTTGGAAACGGTCGGACGTGCTGTGGTCCGCACCTGCATACCACGCCTCGCTCTGCGCGGATGGCGTGAATTCTGTGGGGAAGGCCATGGCCACCGTATGGGCGGCTCGAGCGGCGGTGGCGGCGACAAGGGTGCAGCGGTGGATCCGCAAGAAGTGGCATGGGGGTAGGCTGGCTCCAGACAGAGGGGACACTGTGACTCGGATATTCAAGGCTGCCACTTGGAACACTCAGAAACTCCACGTGCGGGACAGAAAAGTGTCTATGGCGGCCGCGACGAAACTGGCGTGGCTCGAGCAGCGGCTGGAAGACTCGGCGTGCGACGTGGTGGCGTTACAAGAGTTGGAGGGCTCCATGCAGGCATTGCGCAGGCTGCGACGCTGGCTGGTGAGAAGAGGATATGCGGCTGCGGTACTTCCGGGCAAGGGGGCGGTCAACGGGGTGGCGGTGGCTTGGAGGGAGGAGACGGTGGCGCTACAAGGCAACGCTATTGCTGTCACTGAGAGAGCTCTGGCAGTCAGACTGACCCGTCTGGCGGACGGCAGGGAGTTCGGCGTGGTTGCAGTGCATGGGCTACACGGGCAGGAGGATGCCTGCTGCGATCAGTTGCGAGCGGTACGGAGGTGGCTACACGAGCAGGAGGGAGGGATTTTGCTGGGGGACGTAAACAGAGTGCCGTGCGCGAGGTGGAGAGCTGGGGTGCATGAGCTGAGCAAGGCGGACGAGCTGTTACGCTCGTGGCAAGGATCGGGAGGATGCAAGTGGTGTACTGTGACGGTGGACCCGCAGGATTCGGATCTTGACTGGGCCGAGGTGGTAGAGGATGCAGCACAGAAGGGGGTGACCAGCGGGCAATTCACGCGGGCGGAGAGCCGCAGAGGGCAGTTACTGAGGTGGACGGCGCGCCTCGACCAGATTTGGGCGATTGGGGCTGAGACAGGCGGATGGAGTTTACACAGGAGCATCACGGCGGAAGGAAGGGGGGCGGATGAGAGGGGTGGAGGACTACTCTCGGACCATGCCTGGGTCGAGGCGTCGCGCCTTGTGCACCACGTTGTTAGGAAGGAGCGACCTACGAGGAGAGGGGCTGGAGGTGTCGCCTCGTTCGGAAGTGTGGAAAGACAATTTGCGCAGTCGGAGTGTTTGGCAGAGGCGAGCCTACGACAACAGGAAGGCGAGTGGGCGGAGTCGGTGTGCATCCTTTACAAGGGGAGTGGTGGAGGCCCATCGTGGAGCAAGGGAGAGGGAAAGGGCGGAACAGGGTGCGGGCGGTCTGGTGCGTCAGGCAGGGGGTGTGAAGCAAATGGTGTCATCGTGGAGGACGTTGCTTCGGACCTGCGCACAAATCTTACGCACAGACGGAGCTCGGGCGATGGCGGCACGGCGGCAGCTGATATATCACAGGGGCACAGGACCCAACGAGGTTCGGAAGAAATATGCTACATGGGGAGCGGAGAGAGTTGCACATGAGGTGATGGCAAGGTGCAGGAGCAGGTTGTGCTACTGGAGTAAGCTAGCTGAGAGACAGTCGAGGAGAGAGGCGCAAACGATGCTGGACCAGATCAGGGAGGCGGAACGGTCAGTGGAGGGGGCTCCGCAGATCGCGATGGAACGCATTCGCAGGGCTCTGAAGAAGCGAAAGTGCCAGGGAGGCAATATCGCTATGCAGAGGGTGTTCCGGCACGACGACAAAACGCAACCGACAGTGAGCAGTCCACTCGAGGTACCGCGGGCGATGCAAGACATTGGGAGCGGCCAACAGGCCAGATTCAGAGACGAAGGGTGTTGCGTGTCTGCATTTCAGGCGTTTTCGGATTGTTTTTGTGCGCAGTGGCCGACCATGCGGACAGCCGAGGACGAGACGACGTGGTCTTTAGATACGGCGCTAACCTTCTCGACGTTTTTGGCAACGCTGCAGAGAATGCGCAGGAAAAAAGCGGTTGGTGCGGATGGGCTGGGGGTGGACAATGCTTCTGGCACCGGGGTACCGATGAGGGTGCTGCGGCTGTATTACCAAGGGATGAGGGAATGCGCACTGGCTAAGACGTTCCCGGAGGCGTGGAAGAGGGTCATCTATGTGCTGCTGGTCAAACCGAGAAAGGATCGGCGGCTGATACAGGAACGTAGGGATATTGCGCTCATGGCGCAGGGCATGAAGGTACTGGGCAGGATGATGCTGTCGTCTGCATTCTACGACATGGCGTCTAGACTGGCGGAAGAACAATAGGGCTGGACAAAGGCGGTGGGAGCATCCGAGGCGAGCCTGATGCTACAGCTTGCTTTACAACTCGCAAGAAGGCGGCGCAGACCTATGTATGTATTGTACGTCGACTTGCGCACGTTCTTCCCGGCAGTGCACAGGCCGAATGCGACGGTGAGCGAACTGCTCAAGGGGCTACCTCCGGAATTCGTGGATACGGTGGGCGCGCTGTTTGGTGAACTAACAGGGGTGTATGATTCGGCGCACGGACTAAGCGAGCCATTCAGACTGTACATGGGAGTGCTCATGGAAACGTCCTGAGCCCGGACCGTGCGAAGATCCTTCTGGATGCAGTAGCACTTGCCATTCGGGCGACGGCGATTGGGGCGGAGCTGGGGGACGCAGGGGATGGTAAGCGACTCCTGCAGATACTGTACGCCGATGATTGGGCAGGGTTGTTCGGGTGCGTCGAGCAGTTACAGGTCGCATGGTCGATGTGGAACGCGTTCACGGTAGCCTCGGGGTGCGCACTGGGTATTGCAAAGCTGGACAAGACGGTGGTGGCAGGGG
>CATOSE010000201.1:0-135885 GCA_951812265.1 Taphrorychus bicolor | reverse complement strand
ATCGCCTTTGATAATCTCTACCGCAGTAGTAGACGAAACGTCAGGAAGCAATTCCATTGGACCACGGCATTATAGCCCGGAAAACCATTTAGATAGTATTATAACCGGTCGTGAAAGCCTTCACAGTCTGATAAAACGCCTCTACTGGGAGGATACGTCAAGACTGATTCGACAACTGGAGAACCTCCGCAAGAAGAAAGCACAGCTCCTCAGCTCACTGGCATTTCTACTACGATGCCGTGACGCCAAGAACATCCCCAAGTTTCTGAGGATAAAAAGAACCTTCAGATCCGGACGAGCGAGCAGAATTTACAACAGGACCGAACAATCGCTCGTCCGTGAAAGGATCCATGAGACCCGTAGAGATCTTGAATCTAATGACAAAAACTTCTTTTTGTTAATTTAGAACTAGCCAACAGCTTGCATTGGAGCGACTGGGAAAAGGTGGATCGTCTAACACATGACCGAAGGATTGCAGCCCAAGCCGCCGCAACGAACCGACAAAAGAAAAAAAATTGACGAACTAGGTGCCAACAACAATTCGTCGGACACAACAAAGTCCACATCCGAGGAGAGTCAGCGCAAGATTGTAGTCAATCTGACCGACAAACAACTGTCAACAGATGAGTTGAGCGTTCTGAATAAGGGAGGTAATTTTGCCATAACACCATCCAGGATACCTGTGGAAGACATCATAGCAAACGTGGAGAGTGGAATTCGTCAGCTGCCAATTCAGACGGCTGAACAGATAAGGATGGAGACATCACGAATTCTACTACGCGCAAAACCACCAAAAAGCAACCTCACCTTTGCCGAAATGAAAGCTCTGAAAGCCTTGAACGAAGACAAGGACATTCTTATTCTACCAGCAGATAAAGGAAACGCAACAGTAGTAATCTCAACTTCGGATTACGAAAGAAAAATCAGGACACTCTTAGATCCCACTACCTACAAGAAGCTAACTCGTGATCCAACCGCCCGTATTCTGAAGGCTGCCAACAATTTAATCACGGACGTGGCATCGGATGAAATAACCAAGCTCAAAAATTCGGAAGCCTTGCCACCGAGGCTGTACGGTTTGCCGAAGATCTACAAACCCGATGTGCCACTGAGACCCATCGTGAGCACCATAGGAAGCCCGACCTACGAAATTGCCAAATACCTGACAAAACTGTTGCAGCCAAAAATAGGGAATACTGACAGCTTTATAAAAGACTCCATTCATTTCGTCGAAAAACTGCATTCTTTGACTCTTTCTCCAGGGGATATTCTCGTCAGCTTCGACGTTGTTTCGCTCTTCACGATGGTACCCATTAAGGAAGCCATGGAACATATTAATCAAGAATTTCCACAGGATATTGCTAAGCTGTTCCAACATTGCCTAACCACTACATATTTTCAATGGAAGGAAGAATTCTACGAACAAACTGATGGTGTAGCTATGGGCAGCCCTCTTAGTCCAGTAGTAGCCAACTATTTTATGGAAATTTTTGAGGACAAGGCGTTGGCTACAGCAAGGAAGAGGCCAAGGTGCTGGTTTCGATATGTGGACGACACCTTTGTTATTTGGAGCCGTGGAAAGGGCGAACTTCGAAACTTCCTCTTACACCTAAACTCTATTAACCCAAAAATCCAATTCACTATATACGCCTACCGTTTTTGGATGTTTTGGTGGCAAGGAGGCCGAATGGAAAGCTTGCACATACCGTGTAAAGAAACCAACACACACTGACCGATACCTCAACAACGGATCAAACCATCATCCAAGACAAAAAAGGGGAGTCATAAAAACTCTGTCTGTGAGAGCCAAGAGAATTTGTGAGCCGGCTGAATTGGAACGAGAAATTAAGCATCTGGAGAGAGCCTTTGGTTGGAATGGATACAGCAAGCAGGAGTTCGATAGAGCCGTGCGCCCAAGGAATGTAGAGCGACAGGAAGCAACAACGGGAGATGTTGTCGAAAAGCGCGGTTGGGCTACTCTACCATACATCCACAAAGTCACGGACAGGATCGGCAGGCTACTGGAAAAGCACAAGGTTAAGACTCTCTTTAAACCCACTCGTACAATTCAACAGAGCCTGAGATCGGCTAAAGACCGCAGGGATCCCCTATCAGCACCCGGAGTGTATAGAGTTCCATGCAGCTGTGGCTCTGTATACATTGGCACCACAAAACGCAGGGTCAACACGAGGATCACAGAACACAAAAGGAGTTGCAGGCTGGGAAGTCAGCAGTAGCAGAGCACGCTGTCTCTGAAGGACAGATGTTCAGGGGTTTTGCCTGTATCCAGGCCCTCCTCTAATGAGCTCCTATAGGAGTTCCATATTATTTTACCCATACCAAGACCTATACCTACCAGGCCACAACTACCAGAAGTTTCTTTCAGTAAGTACTTATAATTTATGTTTATTTGCTTTAACTAATCTTTGTGTGTTTAATTCCATATGGCTTTACTTATCCTATTAAATATTCCATGTCCTTTGAAAACAAAATAAAGATGTAGTACCTATAACTAGGTATGTAGGTCCATGAAAGACACTTAAATTCTCAGTAGGATCTTTACAACAACCCTAAAGCTTTTTACTTCTCTCTGTGGAAACTGAAAGTGGAATAGTTCTCTAAAACAGAATCTGTTGTTCCTTCAATTGTAGCCTTCAATGTAGCCCTTACTTAGTTATTATGTAGATACCTATCTTCCTTTTAAGTTTTAATGGCTTTATTAGTCCTTTGAACACATGAAATATTGCTCCCTGCAATAAAACAAAACTCGTCGTCAATCGTGCCGGTATCAAGAAATAACTTCTGTAGCTATATAAATTGAAGTGAAGTGAATACTTTTTTTTACATTTTCTTTGTTCCAAAGACTACACATCTAAAACATCTTGCAACTAGCCTTCGAATCAGTGCAATGGAAAATTTGGCTATTTATTTATTTTTGTCGACTTTCGTTCCCGTCAATAAACATGTCACATTTGGCATAACCTAAAAATTTGTAGACGTCAGATTCAAAACGTCACTCATCTTTCAACTAGCACCTGGTGCGCAGTAAACATGCGCAGTAAAATCGCGTCGAACAACTGCGAGATTTTCATAGCCAACTGAGGAGCTTCATTTTCGATTTTCATTTTCGATCTGTCCAAGCAATTCCATTGGACCACGACATTATAGCCCGGAAAACCATTTAGATAGTATTTTTAAACTTGTTGTCTTTTGCTATTCGGTAGAAATGTAGGATTATTTAGTAAATCGTTTCATTAAAACTTAAATTGTGTCTTTAGTGAGTTTGTCTAAATTAGTTATTTAATCAAAGAACACAATCTTAATAATTAAAGGACAAGTTTTAGGGTGCCAATATTAATTATTGATTGTGTATCGAAAGAAAACTTAGTAGAGAATTGAAAATTACTTACAAATGATATTACGTACTTACCTAAACTTCAAATTATAACGTCTGGAGGTAATTTTGTGTTTTTTGTAACACATTTTCAATTTTTTATTTGGTTCTTTTTCAGAATGCACCGGCACCATGTTGAAATTACTGGGGGGAATAATTTGAAAGAGACCTGGATTTACCTATGTTTGGTATTTGGCTAAAAATTCCTTCGTTTCCAATAGATGGCGCTGATGCTTGGTTACAAAATTTCAAGCGTAGAGAGTATATTCTATCTAGTTCTTTTTCATCTATGACCACGAACTTGCAGCAGTTTGAATTGGCAGGTCTAGTAATAATTTACCGACCCTATGGAAGAAGGATGCGCGTGTCACCATCTATATATCGACTCCTGACTTATTTCTGACAACTAATTCTCTGACATTGGGTATGTTCCGCCGACGGCAGCAGCATAGACGTTTAATCAGCGGGCGCGTTCAGCCGACACGCTTTCCAGCCGCTTGATGGCCGCGGATGGGTGATTTAATAAGCGCAATAATTTAGCGATGACCATCTCAGTGTTTGCTTTTATTTGCTTCGAGAATTTGAGCTTATGGTTGGTTTACCGTTTTTGTTTCTTCCTATGCATTTGGAGAGAGTATTTTGAAATGATGTATCCGTAAATAATAAAATAACTTAATAGTATAATTTCATTTGTTGCATTTGGGAAGTTGGGTCCGCAGTCCCACATCAAAATGGACGGTAAAAACCGGCAAAACCTGTTACTTTGGACGAACGAAGGTAAATAGTGTACATACTAAACTTAGTAAGGGCGTTTGAAGTCGAAATATAGCTTGATTTTTGAGAATTAAAGCATCCAAATGCATTTTATCTGAAATATCTTGAGAAACAATGTTTTGAAATTTTTGATACCTAGGCATGGTTTTTTTGTCAAAAAACAAAACTACCTATAAAACGTTCCATAAAGTTTTTCCAAAGGCTATTATTTGAATGACCCCTATATAATTTTTGAACTGTGTCAATGTTATTGGTTATGTTATAAACACTGTAAAGGAAAGATTCCGTCAAAAACGCGACATACTAGTTATCCATAAACTGATTTGCCAAAATTGTGATTGACAAGATTTTAACCAGAAAATGAAAAGCAGGTGAAGGTAAATGCCAATAACAACTTCCCTACAAGTTGTTATGACGGTTTAATGTAGTTCTACTTTAATATCTGCCATCAGTTTCACTTTGAGTAAATCAAATTAATTTCCTCGACGTTGCTCGCATTTTAAAAAAAAAGTTTTTATCAGCTTATAAATTTTCTCAAAATCACTCAGTAGCTAGCACATTCAAGACGAACGGTTTTAATTTCTCTGCCGAACTTTGGAAAGAAGCCCAGTGTTCTGAGGCAGAGCGTTGTACGTACCACATCCGAAGTGCAGGTAAACACTGTTCATGATCAAATTTTGACGGCGCACAGTGGGGCCTGGAGCCTAAAAAGTTGGCATTTAATGAAAAAATTAACTGTTGTATTTGATATCGCTATCATTTGCCTGAAATACTACACGCTTTTGCGCATTTGTTGACGGCGTAGTTAAACCTCTCAGTCTCTTTTCACGCGTGTCAAAGTAATTTACAACAACAACATTAAATATATGTTATTTATTATCAGTTTTCATATTGTCGCCTTAAGTTGGCCGTAACAAATTTCTTTCATCGTCAGGTAAGATATCGTAATTTTACACGTTTATAGCACAATCGAGTGTAAATGGTTTTATAAAATATGAATTTTCAAATTAGTTATAGTATAATGTTTATATTAGTGCGCGCGTCCTAGCAACTGAAAGACCTTTAGTAAGGTTCCCAGTCCGATCCGAGTTTATCTTAATTTTAGTTAAAATCTCTGAATGTTCTTCCTTAATAAACCATTTCTACTTTTTGCTCGAATTTGCTCCTTTGGTTAAAAATCGTTTTTTTTTTCAAGCGGACTAAAAGTACGTCATTTGTTTTCTCCATACGTACACCTAAAGTGGGCTTTCAAATCCAGAGACCAAAAAAGTAGCAAAAAAGTCCTAGGCAGTAAAAGTAAAGTCAAAAGTCACCGCTACTGTCATGGTGGCGCATATATAAACGATTTTCATTCACCAAAATTATTTGAATACTAGATGACACCAGATAAACCGATCTGAGTGTATTGCCATCTTTACATTCTTATTGAAAAAACAAAGGATAGGAATACTCTCAGAGCATCACCCAAAACCGTTATTAGTCGAAATCGCATAGGTTCCCGAATTTTGAAATCGTCTGTTAAATGTCATGCGCGTCATCATATTTATCTGTCAATGTGACTTATATTAATTTAGCATTGAAAATATTGGTACAAATTCTTAGTTTACCATAACCATTGGTTATGATTTAATATCATTGAAACCATGGACCATCATTAAAACCATTGAACATTGAAAACCACCATTCTAACACATTCTATGTATTTTACAAATAATATACACCACTAATTGGGTAAGTACCTAGACCCGCTTAAAGAAGATGAGAGAAAATTGCCAAACTGAATCACTCTGAAATAGATTTATTATATCCTGCATGCTCGAAAAAAAAATAGTATATGTTACTCGGAGTAAAAGGTCTTTTTGTGCTTCGCCCAGTTGTAGGCCTCAGCTTCGCTTCGGCCGTCAATCTCTGGGCTCAGCACGAAAAGACCCACTTTTACACCTAGTGACATAATCTACTATTTTTTGTAAAAGTTTGTAAACCAAAATAAATGGATATTGCGCACAGCAAGCGAGTGAAATTCCCAAGTGGTCCGTAAAGTTACGATTCGCAGCGACGCCGCATGGGAGGCGGGGCAACGCGTGTGTGGTTGGTGGAGCTTCGCGACCTATCCGCGCTGCGTCATGGCTGACACGAGTGATTTATTGCTCTGTTTATCTAGAGAAGGCATTTGTTCACAACCTTTTTTTTATGTGAGATTATTCAAGAATTCTTATCAAGAACTTTCTAGGTTTTTCTGTAAATTTAGTATTGTGCATAAAAGGAGAACGCGAGCGCGCGGTAGTAATAGTCTTATTTTAATCAAGCTATAAGTAAGCTAAAGTACGAAACGATAATAGAAGGCTATAAGTGTTAAGTAGTGAGTTATTTAGTAGGCGAACTGTACCTGTATTTATTTCTGGGACAAAAAAATAGTGTCTTCGTGTTTAATCGTTACACTGGAATTATTGAACCCCGAGTTCGCAACAGTAATAAATGGGTCAAAGAGCAATTGCATATTCAATGTAAAAGTAATATGATTTAACCAAAACATGCTTTGATAAAATGTTGCTCCATTTCGATATACATAGTGTTAAATTTTCCCTTTTTAAATTTAATTTATTAAATAATTCCTGAAAATTTAATTCAAATTTTTTCGAATTTGGGGGTTTTTGGCAATGGGAAACTGGAATTATAACTTAATTTTTAGGTATCTGCTAGAGGGCACTAGGCGCGCATTGCTCCGTGGCTCGTGTTCATCAAACGTTTTTAACGGAATTGACTATCGGAAATTTGAATATCACAGTTGTTACACAGTTGTTACACTTCTATAAAACGGTATTCTTATTTTATGTCGATAACCCAACCCATAATAGTTTCAATTTAATCAGTATTTGCATTAAATTAACTTGAACAGGTACTGACTACGTGAATAAGCAAAATGTCCACTATTTGCATTATTACGAATTCTAATTTTTTATTAACTTTTTATGTTTTTTTAACGCTCTGTATATTCAAACGGACCAACACTTATTATACAAGTTTGACTAAATCATATTATTTGCATCTGCAGTTACTCTTTGATCTATTCATTACGGACCACCCTGTATATAAAAATTAGATAATAGATTTTGAAAAATAACAATAGAAACCGTATCATGTTTAATTCTGGTTCAGTATAAATTTAAAAACAATCTTTTCTAACGATTCGTTATAAGATACAAGATATTATTATATTCGAAAATCGGACACCCTGTACATATTTTTATTACGAAATAGTGTACAACTTATGCAACATTCTATACTTGGGTTTATAGATCCACTCTTAAACTCTAAACGTATATAAAATTCATAATGTATCCGCAGGTAATTAATGCCAAATTTTTAGTACTACTGCCCCACTGTTAGGCGGTATGAATGCATTTTATGTGCACCTTGTTTCATAGCATGAGTATGTCCCTCCCTTTTTGTAGATTTCTATAGTGAAGAAATGTTAACGTTTTGTAAAAGAGCTCCGCCGAGCAGTTATCTACTCCTAGTGAGTAGATAACTGCAAAGATATTTTTACTAAAAACATTTTATGGTTCCAGGAATAAGAGCCATTTACATAAGGCCCTTTAGTGGTTCAGTGTTAACAAACCTTCTCTTAATATATATTATGTTGCACAGGGTGAGCAAAACTCGATGTCTCAGCTCTACTATAAGAAAATTTGTTGTGCTAAGAAGTATTTCACCTGAAAAACGTAGTATCACCTCTAGTACATGGATTTATTATTTTCGCTTACAACTATTATTTTTAGTAAGTTCTGGCAACAATTTTTTGTAATGGCAGCATTTTATAACCTTTAAATTATTTCAATACAACCAATAAAAATGACACAGTTCAAATATTATACGGGGGGCAATCTGTCAAATTTCCATTGCCTACTTTTCCGAAAAATATAATGAAAAGCTTTATACTTACCAACTTTGGTTGTCTATTGTTGTACCAAATTATCTAATGCGGCATTTATTGCAATACAATTTAAATCATCATCTAGTAATT
Organism: Taphrorychus bicolor; assembly: GCA_951812265.1. Classification (NCBI taxonomy): domain Eukaryota; kingdom Metazoa; phylum Arthropoda; class Insecta; order Coleoptera; family Curculionidae; genus Taphrorychus; species Taphrorychus bicolor. The sequence goes on along the minus strand of CATOSE010000201.1, from coordinate 127,693 downwards.
CTACTAAATTATGAGGACTATTATCCATGACTTTTAAATTTTTAGCTGTTTATAAATTAGGATGAGTAACAACAATTTAAATTTAAATTAAATCTGTCAGAGTCATCATCCGCTGAGTCGTTTTAATACTCAGCGGGTTTGCGCTGACACTCAGCTGCTGCCGTCGGTGGAACTTACCCATTGATAAGTAAAGTCGGGTTCAGCCATTGATAACTAAAGAGGTGTTTAGATAAGATGTTACGAAAGTAAAAAGGTATCAATGGTTAAGGTAGACAAATTAGTAATAAAAGTTAATTAGTGGGGTGTTAATTTTTAAATTTTGTTAAAATGGTTAGAAATAAGTCATACTTTGAAGAAACATGCATCAGGTAGAAACTCTATTTTTGTGGAAAAGTTTTAAGTGTGGCAATCAAGCGCAGTGGCATCGTTGTATTCCCAACATATTTGGGAAAACCACTAGTATTTTTTTGAGAGCGCACATCATCCCTCTTGACACCTAGGAGGTGGCTTATTTCTATACCTAGGAGGGTCAGAAATAAGCCATGCTTTGAAAAAACCTGCATCAGGTAGGGACTTTATTTTTTTTTGTGGAAAACCTATAGGTGGCAATCAACCGCAGTGGCACCGTCGTTGTATTCCCAACATCTTTGAGAATACCACTAGTATTTTTGTGAGAGCGCACATCATCCTTCTTGACACCTAGGTGGATTAGAAATAAGATATGCTTTGAAAAAACGTGCATCAGGTGGAAACTTTATTTTTTTGTGGAAAACCTATAGTGGTGGTTATCAATCACAATTAAGTAGGTAGGTGTGGGAGAGTGTCTAGTTCGCGCAATTTTCTTTAAAATCCTTTATTGGCGGACCGGTTTCGGCACAAAGGCCATCAGCGCCCAAGAATCTGTTGACGAGCATAGTTCGTGCTTACAGTGTTGGTAACTAGCGTATGTAATGCAAAAGTGAAACTTACTCGTCAAAAGAAGGCAAGCCAAGGGCGAGGAGTCATCGCGCCACGGTACCTCATAAATAATCACAGGCAGTCAATTTAAAACTTAAAACTTAGCTATTGGATACGTCAACAAAACATGAAAAGACACTAACAGACGACACGTAACAGGCACGAAAATTTAAAACATGTTAAAATGTTTAAAACGTTAAAAACTTTCAGGTCTGAGGAGGATTTATGTTGTGTATCTTATTGCCGGGGGCGGGGACATCTGTGGTTGTGCGTCTGAAATTCTCATCGGGGCCCATTCTCATTCTATTGGTTCTGACACACTACACTAGATGAGCGGCAGATGGCGCTTTAGTGTATTGCTAGGTTCAAATTAATAACGAGGTATGACTTTCAATTGCGGTTAAAAGGTCACACACCAACAAGGAGGTCCCGGTTCTCAAAATTTATTAATTTAAACACACAACATTAATACTCCTCAGACCTGAAAGTTTTTAAGGTTTTAAATATTTTAACATGTTTTAAATTAATTTTAAGTTTTAAATTAACTGCCTGTATTTATGTATGAGGTACCGTGGCGCGATGACTCATCGCCCTTGGCTTCCCTTCTTTTAACGAGTAAGTTTCACTTTTGTATTACATACGCTAGTTACCAACACTGTAAGCACAAACTATGCTCGTCAACAGATTCTTGGGCGCTGATGATGGCCTTTGTGCCGAAACCGGTCCGCCAATAAAGGATTTTAAAGAAAATTGCACGAAGTATAGACTCTCCCACACCTACCTACTAGTTGGTTACCGGGCAGATAAATTTGGATTAACCACAACAGCACCGTTGTATTCCCAGCATATTTGGGAATACCACTTGTATTTTTCTGAGAGCCCACATTATCCCTCTTGATACCTAGGATGGATAGAAATAAGACATGCTTTGAAAAAAACGTGCATCAGGTGGGAACTTTATTTTTTTGTGGGAAACCTCTAGTGGTGGTAATCAACCACAATGGCATCGTTGCATTTCCAGCATATTTATGAACACCACTTGTATTTTTCTGAGCCCACATCATCCCTCTTGACGCCTAGGAGGGTTAGAAATAAGACATGCTTTGAAAAAACGTGCATCAGGTGGAAACTTTATTTTTTTTTTGAAAATCTGTAGAGGTAGTAATCAACCCCAATGGCACCGTTGCATTTTCAACATATTTGGGACCACCACTAGTATTTTTTGAGACCGGAAATTATCCCTCTTGAAACCTAGAATGGTTAGACTTAAGACATACTGTGAAAAAACGTGCACAAAACCTAGGTGTGGCAATCAACCACAATGGCACCGTTGTACTCCAACATATTTGGGAACACCACAAGTATTTTTCAGAGAGCGCACATCATTCCCCCTGACACCTACAAGGGGTAGAAAGAAGACATGCTTTGAAAAAACGTGCATGAGGTGCAAACTTTATTTTTTTGTGGAAAATCTACCGGGTGTTGCATCGTCGGGCGGGACATAGGAAATCCCATGTATATTTTGATTGGGTCAATTATTGGCTTCCCTAATTATTCTGGTGAAAAAATGTATTTAGTTCTTTTTAAAAGCGCTAAAATTTGCAACCAATAGGATAACTTCAAGCATTTTTATCAACCCGTTTACGAATTATTTGCCAGTAACATTTTCAATATTTTGTCTTTTATCGCCCCGTATTCACCGACACCAGTCAAGGTAAGAGTTGGCTGTCAAATAAAGCTATCATTCATGAATTTTTAGTGTTTGATAGCCAAGTCTTACTGGTGTCCGTAAATACAGAACGATAAAAAGGACCAAATACTTAAAAAGTTATTGGAAATAACTCGTAAACAAGTTAATCAAAAATGTCTGAAGTGGTCCATTTAGTTGTAGTTTTTAATGTTCTTCAAAAAAATATAGAGAGATTTTTTTCTCTAAAATAATTAGGAAAGGCAATAATAGGCCCTTTTAAAATTTACATGGGAGAACACCCGGTATAGGGATGGCAATCAACCACAATTGCACCGTTCTATTCCCAATATATTTGGGAATACCACTAGTTTTTTTTTGTGAAAGCGCACATAATCGAAGGACAGAAATAAGATTTATAAGGTTTGAAAAAACGTGCATCAGGTGGAAACTTCATTTTTTTTTGTGGAAGATCTATAGTGATGGTAATCAGTCACAATGGCAGCGTTGTATGCCCAACATATTCTGGAATACAATTGATATTTCTGTGAGAGCGCACATCGTCCCTCTTGACACCTAGGAAGGCCAGAAATAAGACATGCTTTCAAAAAACTATGGTTTAAATTATGGGATACCTGTGGGTTTTTGCATGGGAAATTTATGAAGACCAAAATGCAATTTGTTTTAACCTCCAAATAAAAATCAATACATAATAATTTTTTTTACTCGCGTGCGCGATAGTTAACTTTTCCCCACGCATTTGAGTGCGAAAAGTTGTACTTTCCGCACTAGCACAAAAAACCTCAAGCATCAATTGGAAACTTTTTTTTTGTGGAAAACCTATAGGGGTGGCACTCAGCCACAATGGCACCGCTGTATTCCCAACATATTTGGGGACACCATTAGTATTTTTCTGAGAGCGCACATCATCCCTCTTGTCACCTAGTAGGGTTAGAAATAAGACATGCTATGAACAAACCTGCATCAATTGTAACTTTTTTTTTGTGGAAAATCTATAGGGGGTGTCAATCAACCACAATGGAATCGCTGTACTCCAACATATTTGGGAACACCATTAGTATTCTTCTGAGAGCGCACATCATCCCTCTTGACACCTAGTAGGGTTAGAAATAAGACATGCTATGAACAAACCTGCATCAATTGTAAACTTTTTTTTTTGTGTAAAATCTATAGGGGGTGTCAATCAACCACAATGGAATCGCTGTATTCCAACATATTTGGGAACACCATTAGTATTCTTCTGAGAGCGCACATCATCCCTCTTGACACCTAGTAGGGTTAGAAATAAGATATGCTTTGAACAAACCTGCATCAATTGGAAACTTTATTTTTTATGGAAAACCTATAGGGGTGGCAATCAGCCACAATAACGCCGTTATATTCCCAACATATTTGGGAACACCATTAGTATTTTTCTGAGAGCGCACATCATTCCTCTTGACACCTAGTAGGGTTAGAAATAAGACATGCTTTGAACAAACCTGCATCAATTGGAAACTTTATTTTTTGTGGAAAACCTATAGGGGTGACAATCAGCCACAACGACGCCGTTGTGTTCCCAACTTTGGGAACACCATTAGTCTTTTTCTGAGAGAGCACATCATTCCTCTTGACACCTAGTAGGGTTAGAAATAAGACATGCTTAGAACAAACCTGCATCATTTGGAAACTTTATTTTTTTGTGGAAAACCTATAGGGGTGGCAATAAGCCACAATAACGCCGTTGTATTCCCAACATATTTGGGAACACCATTAGTATTTTTCTGAGAGCGCACATCATTCCTTTTGACACCTAGTAGGGTTAGAAATAAGACATGCTTTGAACAAACCTGCATCAATTGGAAACTTTGTTTTTTTTTGTGGAAAACCTATAGGGGTGGCAATCAGCCACAATAACGCCGTTGTATTCCCAACATATTTGGGAACACCATTAGTATTTTTCTGAGAGCGCACATCATTCCTCTTGACACCTAGTAGGGTTAGAAATAAGACATGCTTTGAACAAACCTGCATCAATTGGAAACTTTGTTTTTTTTTGTGGAAAACCTATAGGGGTGGCAATCAGCCACAATGACGCCGTTGTATTCCCAACTTTGGGAACACCATTAGTATTTTTCTAAGAGCGCACATCATTCCTCTTGACACCGAGTAGGGTTAGAAATAAGACATGCTTTGAACAAGCCTGCATCAATTGGATTTTTTTTTGTGGAAAACCTATAGGGGTGACAGTCACAATGACGCCGCTGAAGTCCCAAAATATTTGGGAACACTATTAATACCTTTTGTGAGCCACGCCGCGCCGTCCCATTGTAATTTTTATGCTCGCATTTTATGGATAACTTTGTTCTTGAACAGGCAACGTTATCAAGGCGGCGTTGCCGTTATTAACAAATTTAAATAGAGACATCCAACAAACTTGTAATAGTAAGAATAATTTCGAATCTAAAAGTCCAATAGAAAACTTTTGATTAAAAAATAGTCTTTTAATAGATTATAGCTAGAATTCAACTTAGAATTCAAATATGAATTAAAATCATAAAATTTTCATTAAAGAAAAATGTTTTTTTTTTGACTCACCTTGTCCGATTTCTGTCCATATTCTGTGTCTGAGATAACGAGGGTCTCTATGGGGATTTCGAAAACGTTAAAAAGTAGGAATTCGGTTAAGTATGAGAAAAGTTCTGCTTTTTGGAGCTGAGCAAGGTGATATTGAGATTGACAAACTTGCGAAATTTGACATGTTCCGAAGTTATGCAAAAAAAAACGAACTTTAACGATTTTGAGTGTAATATTTACTTAGTTAAAGTTATTTAAAAAGTAAGAAAGCCTTATACAGACGTTTTCGAGTAAGCTCTACCAACTTTGGTTTTTCCAATACAGTCTTGATTTCTTTATACCTAATATCAAAGAAGTTTTCTCTTCTGCACTCAACCATGTTTCACACTTCACGGTTTTATTGATTAATCTATTTACCCCCACTCAAAATTCATAAATAAGGGATCATGGAAATTTGTCATAATAAAACGTCATTTATTTAGAAAATCGTTTTTCGTTTTTTATTGAACAATCTCAAAACAAACAAAATTTTTTGAAAAAGTTTATATGCAAGGTTTCTTCACCATACGGGGTGTCCCACCCAGAAATACCCCGCACGATATTTCGAAAAATACAAAAGCAAGAGGGTCTAAAGGGTTAAAAATAAGGGTCACTTTATGTCATTGTTTCTATTCGCACAATATGGAAAAACCCTTTGTCATACACGTTAAATCAGTCAAATTAAACATCCATAAAATAAGCAAGATACCTGAGCCTGCGGTTACCATTAAGACCATGACTGATTGTCAATTGTTTCAAAATGCCAGCGCGTCTAAATTATACAAACGAAGACAATTTCAGGCCCTATCCACTCTTATTACCCAACTTGGTGTGCAATTTGCTTTTATTCCTACACGTAAGGTGGCGCTCGGCCGGCGTTTGTTAGGTTGCGTCCCCATGAATTACGTTCATTCCCGACGGCCAACTTCAAAATGGCTACCAAACTGTTAAAAATTTTAAATTTGCAGCTTTGGAATTTGAAATTTTTGAAGTATTTGTAGGTTTTTAAGGCGATAAAGTTCAAAAAAGTATATAAAAGTGATAAAAAGTGAGTTGGTGTTGTGCTGCGTTTAAAAATATTTAAGCTGAGGTATAAATTACTTATTACTGGGTGAATACGTTTCGCTCATACGCGGACGGGATTGGTCATACATTGGGTACCTTATACGCTTTTTTATAGTAGAAAAAAGGTGCCTTACGTAGTATATAAAGTTAAATTTTTCCACAATCTTGTACGAATAAGTATACAATATAAAGAACATAAATATAAAGTACCGCTAGTATCACTCGCGCTTCTTGTTGGTAGCGGCAGTTGTCACATAGTACATATATTGACTATTGTTATATTGATATTATTTATATTGTAAAAGTAAACCTTTTGTATAAGATACAAAGAGAAGCAACATAAGCTGATTGTATGATATTTCAGATTGTCGAAATGCCGTCTAAGATTAGGTGTTGCGTTTCTACGTGTCGGGGAAGCACTAAACCGAAACATCGATTTTACAATCCACAAAAACACGGACTTTGTTTCGACAAGTGGAAGAAAGTCAAAAAGTAAATAATAGAGAAATAAAGCCCTCATAGGGCAAAATGTTGCACACATAAACTTAGGTACTTTTGACAAGTATTTATTGATTTTATTGAAGATTGGTTTGTAATGGTGATGTTTTAATTCATTTACCTACCATATACTTCCTACCGTGTACTTCAATTTAATAAATATAATACGTTTAAAGCCACCACTAACTGAATACTAACTGGCGCGAATTTATGAACAAATCTCAAGTCACTCGTCATTTTGGTTTGTCAAGCAACTACTTACTAAACACCAACGATCATATAATTCTTTTAGATGATAATACATAATATTATTGAATGCTCTTTGCTAAACGCGTGCCTGTAAGTAGGAACCAGGCAAACTAAGATATCAACTGATTTGAGATTTTCGTAAACTGGCACTTGAGAGTATTGAACAGTGGCGGCAAATATTTAAATTTAACAATCCTCTGCAATCTAGCGCCGTATGAATGAACTAACAAAATTATTAGGAATCTACTTAGGATTCGTTAAGCGCGCCATCTCTCGACCCTAGCTTCAATCTTGAGCTTTTATTCCTTCCCGAGAGATGGCGCTGCAATGCGAACCAAATTTTTAACACGCGAATTGACGTTCTATTTTAGCTCTGTTTTATGGACTATTTAAACTTATTCTTTGTTTACGATGAATGTAGTAATATTCTATTGAACAACTAGTGTCGAAAATTGCATTTTTCACACTAGTGTGACGGTTGGGCACATTATAAAAGTATGTAAGGCGTGTGAAAAGCATGTGCAATCTGGACTTTGCAAAAGCTGTTGTCAATAAGCGATTTTCAACGGTAGTTAGTAGAGCGCATTTGTTCATTTTCGAGGCCGTCGTAGAACACTTTCACACGAGTGTGACAGCTTGGATACGAGCCGTAGGCGAGTAATATAGCGTCACAGGATTTTCTTACGTGTTGCATACTATACTTTTTCTACGACTGCGATTTTGCTTCATAAATGATCATTCGTACTATAAAATATATGCAAGGTGCATCGTCACAAGAGTGGGCCTCAGAAGTGGACTTGCACTCGCCTCTGTATGGGAGCGTGCCCAATGTGCACTTTCCGCACACTGTTTGCAATACGCAATTTTCAACGGTAGTTAGTAGTGCACATTCATACAGAAGGTGCGGAAAATTTGCTCTTAGATATCCGGGAAGAGAAAGAACCCATTTAGGGTTAGAAAACCATCACCCGGCGCAGTTAGGAACATAATAGAGAACTTAAAAAATTATCGGTCTGTATAAGCAGAGTGGAAAGGACCAAACCAATACTGAACGATGAAAATTTTGAAATTTTTATTTTGAACTGCAAGTGCTGAGGATGGTGGAATACATCACCAAGGCCTTCAACAGACGAGAGGCAGCAGGAGCCATCCTGCTAGACATAGCTAAAGCATTTGACAGAGTCTGGTACAAAGGACTGCTCATCAAGCTGCTAGACGCCCGATACTCTGTATCATTTGCAAAACTAAACCGATCTTTCCTTTCTGATAGGTAATTCAGGGTAAAGCTGGACGGCAGCGTATAATCTGCATACAGGACAATGGAAGCGGGAGTACCGCAAGGCGCGGTACTCTCCCCCTTCCTACACAACCTGTACGTGGCGGACCCCCATGCCTAGACAGGACCAGACTTGCATTATACGTTGATGACACAGCTATAATGGGAAGATCCCTCAATACAAGGCTACTATCACAGTGCCATCAAGAGGAATTCACAGGCTTGGAAAAGTGGTGTGCCAAGTAGAAGTTAGACCTGAACGCCAACAAGATGCAGGCCATAGCCTTCAGGAAGCAACACAAACACAGGCCAGACAATCAAGTCGCCCTTAAAGGCGAGGCAATTCATTGACAAGAAACAGCTAAATAATTAAGTGTGGAGATAGACAAAAGCCTCACTTGGAAGATACACATGACCAGGACCAAAACAAGGTAAAGATGACAAGAAGCAAGCGAGATCGAAAGACGCTCAAAACTGACTGACGAATAGGTCACACTGATAAAGCAGGTGATCCAACCACAGCTAACATACGCTTCAACCGCGTAGGGATATGCAGCAAAGACTGCAGACTTTCGACTAACCTGAAAAGCCTTCAGGCAATCGAAAATGTGGCTCTCAGGATGGCAGTAGGAGCGCCCAGGTATGCCCGTAACCAGGACATACAAAAGGACCTCCACTATACCACAGCCACAGAGAGGATAAAAAGCCATGCGAGGAATACCTTCCAGAAGACCAGCCAGCCCCAACCAGCTGATGAAGATGGCGAAGGCCCGCGACCCCCAGGTTGAAAGGCCGCATAAGCGGTCGAGATTTTAGCTGCTAGATAATGGCTATAATTACTAATTAAATATATTTTCTTCTTTACGGATAAACAGGAAGTCAGGACCACCCCAGAGGTCAGAAGTGACAGGACAAAACTCTCCACCAACAGACAAAACCCCCCGAGCAGCGAGTCTGGACTCTAAAAGCCCTCTAAATGTGAATTTTAAATATTCCGAGAAGTGAGAACTACTAAAAATTATCATGAAAGAGTGCTACATGATAATTTATAGTAATTGACACATTAAATTAATAAAAAACTATTACAACATATATGAAATCCATATATAATAAGTAAATATATTTTCGACTTTTGTAAAATACATAACTATTATCAATTGATAAAAATAACATTAGAAACAAACTTATACAACGAACAAAGCTTATAAAGAGATAATTGATAATATTGGCATCTACACATTTAATTTAAGCAATAATAAGCATTATATATTACTCCATATGTAATGCATGTATGTATTTTTTACTTAGATTAAAATAGCATAGGACGTATTAACGACCTGAGACATTTTATTTACATAAATATTTTTAATATATTAAATAATATGATTAATTTTAAGGATTGAGGCCAAAACATGATTAAGGAGGTCTACTTTAGTTGCATCTCGACATCGAAATTTTGCAGGAAAATTTTAAATAACCAAAGAATGCTATATCCAGATCCATATGATATAGGAAGGATGATTGACATCAAATTCGATGTGGTTCACTAGAAAAAGTCATCTAGAACGCTATACATTTTTAGCAGAAAAAGATGACAAAATCAAAGTAAATGAACTTTTGTTTTAACCATAGAGGATTTATCAAGGTAGAGGTCTTTTTTAACTTTTTTCAATATTGGCGTGATAAACAAACCCTCCATGTAGTGTTGCCAGGATTACTTTGCTAGTAAATTGGCGCATCCTTTTTTTTGGATGACATCTTGCGAATCTTTACACCACGAGATTACTATAATATCTATTGCTGTCCTCCATAATATCTACTCTGTCCAAATAATTTTTGAATGGTGATTAATAGAACACTTATGACGATAAAAGAAAAAAAAATACGTTTAAGATGGCCAACTGGTCATAATCGGCAACATTGCAGAATTCTGTGACACGTGGTTTATGTCAGTTTATGACAATTATTTTATGGATTTTTTTTCTGGTTTTAAGAGTTTTCCGCCGACTTTTTCGCTTTTAGCAATCGTTTCTGTGTTTTAATTTCTTTGTTAGCCATGGTGAGACAATGTTTTGTGTGTAGAACTTGGGATTATAAAAATAAATCTAGGAAATTATGTTTTCACCGGAAAATTCATTTGTGTTTTGTGGTTATGTTGTTACTCGGCTCTTAGCCGTTAGCCATTAGCGTCGTTTGTAGTTTTATTCTATTATTAATCTTTAATCTACCAATTTATGATTAACTCGCAGCGCCTATTTATTTACTCCATTGTCAATGGTTTTAGCAATTTCTTTTAACGTTTCACAGTAAACTAGATAACGTTTTTAAAAAAACACGCCCTATAAACAAGCAAAATCGTATAAAGTGGTAAGCATAAATAAAATTATTTTAAAAATGTTTTTTTTGCATAATTATAAACCTAAACAGTTTTTGCTAAATTTAGTATTTTTCTTTGAAAAACCATTTACCTAGTTGAAATTTGGTGTTGAATGGTATGACAAAGATTTTGCCAATTTATAATATTAATTAACACCAAATTTCAATTAAATGGTTTTTCAAAGCATACTACTCATTTTGCTGAAACTGTAATTTTGTGATTATGCACAGAAAACAAAAAAAAAATAGAAATTGAGTTTTCTCGATTACGGCACATTTTAGCATCTTAGGAGAAGAGCTCAGAACAAAAAAAAACTCGTGGATGGAATGAGGGCCCAAATGGTGTAGAGATTGCCTAGTCTACTACTACTAGAACAAGAGCACTTTTTTAACTTAAGATACACTGTAGTATTCAATTTTTGGTCCTTCCAGATATGTAGCAATCTGACAAATTATAAAGAAACCATAATTGAAAGGCCATGTTAGAAAAGTCCTCTATCTTTCTTAGGATTCATTTTTTGATAAGACACTTCATCTCAAACCAGCATGTATATATATAATGTACGACACGTTATATATAATAACGACCTTCTATCTCAAATTAAAAATAAGAAAGTTACCTAAAATGGGTGGCGTTTATAATGGGGCACCCTATACTTACTTAGTTTATTAAAAACAGATGTTAACAGTAAACTGGGAAGAACATCATTTTTAATTAAAGAGTTATTTCTGCTGCCAAGCTACTGTCCTCCCATAGATGATGGTTTGTCCTCCCATAGGGTACAAATCCTATGTGAATTCTGAAGGCGTTCAATTGGCATATTTTCCAAGCCCGGTCTTCCGATTTTAGCTATCCAAACCTTGCGGAGCTAAAATAATATTTTACCAGCTTTCTATAAACGATTATATTGATACAACGAAATTGGAATACAACTGTGTAGTCCCAACGTAAGTACTTAGGCCGCCTTCTAAATTTTCTAGTCAAAGCAAAATCAAGATCCTGTACTTGAAAAAAGAAGTGTTTCAATTCATATGGTTGGCTCATTGTTGGGCCTAACATATGAATTGAAACACTTCTCTGGCATAATTGAGAATAAGAGTTTAGCTTTATGACACTATCTTTAGAGATTTCGTAAACCAATCTTTCGGGTCACACACTGCAATAGCTATTAAAAGTTATATCTAGCTTATAGTTCTTTATCTAAAATATCCGTTTAATGAGGTTTCAGAAGGTGTATCTTGGCAAAAATTAAAAAAAAGTAAAAAATTTAGGTCAAACCATCTACAAAGTTTGTAGGGTAGGTTAGGTAGATATAAAATAATCTCAGGCAGTAATGAAAAGAGCATTACTTATGTATTGCCGAATATTTTAGAAAAAATCTCAAAAATACAAAGCTAAATTTTCATTCTGATTGACTAAGACCGCAATTCACTTAGCTACAACTTCTAATAGCTAAAATTGCATGAAATGACATTTAATATTTTGAGTTTACTTATCTCTTCTTCTTCTTTATCAGCCTTATCCGTTCCGGATGTTGGCTATCATCATGGCAATATGCACTTTCAGGAAATTCTCCTTCTACCTGGCCCTCTTCTTCCCTCCACTTTATTTTGCAGGAACAGCTGTAGTAGACAATAGTTAACAGGGTTTCTCATAACATGGCCCAAATACTCAAGTTTTGCGTTGTTTTATGGTATTTATGAGGGTTAGTGGGTTTCCAATGTAGTCACGTGCCGCACGAAATCCATTGGCAGTTTGTGACGTATTTTAAAAAGAATAAAAGTAAAAGCAAAGCCACATACTATGCGAACGGCAGCTTTGAGTAGGTGGAGAGCTAGGTCATGGTTCAAAATGACATAAAAAGGGTTGAAGCTTAGTATAGTTAGATAAGCTAGACCTGTTAATTGGGCGCCACTCAATTTAAGTTATGGATTATAGCTATGATATTAAAATTGAGAAAATTAACATAGAAGGTAAGTGATGTTCATATTGTTTAGATGATCAAACCAAAGTAAAACCAACAGGGATTATTAAAATTAGGCACATTAATTTACTATGGTGTTAGTTCTTACCTAAGGTTAGTGCAGGTACACTTGGTTTTTAAATCTACTCCTACCAGTTGAAATACTTGGCCAGACGTCCAACTAGGGCTGCCATCCCTCCCGATTTGCGCGCGAGGCTCCCGCTTTATGTCAAAACCTCCCGCCTCCCGCTTTACCTAAATAAGCTCCCGCTTTTGTTTCGTTTGTAGGTAGAGATCTTTAATAAACAATTACTTCTTGCGCCACCTACGGTTTTCCAATGAGTCGCGATTCGCGAACGTGCTTACTAACTTCTTATAGTGTGTTCTATAAAAAGTTTCAGGTTTTGGCGTTTGAGTGGTGCTGGCTTTGTTGGGGATTACAGGGGGTCTAATTTCTTTGTATTTTTGAAAAATATTTTTTTGTTTCTGTTTAACGAAAAATTTTGGATAATATATGTTTGTGTACAAGTATAGGTACTTGTACATTTGCGTTGACAAAAGTATATGACGAAAATATTTGTAAAAATTTAACAAAAAGTGGGCGTGGCACCTAAAAAATTTCCACCCCCCTGCGCATTTTTATCCACCTACAAATACCTCCCGCTTTTTGTTTTGGTTCATCTGGCAGCCCTAGTCACAACGGCTCCATTTTCGGCAAAGGGGCTCAAAACCCAGACTGTTTAAATCCTAAGAGCCATCACCATCACTAACGGCTCCATTATCGGCACACGTGCAAGATGAAAGGTAAGCACTTAGAAGATCAAAAAAAGGGAGGTATTGAGTCTTATTACTCAAATATTGGACTACTCAAAGATTGGACCCCAAAATGTGAGTACTTTACAATAGCCACATGGCTAGGGTGTAGCCGTTTAGGGACAGGCTGACGTCCGATGTGCCCTGGACAGTGGTCAAGATGGAAAAGGGACCATCAAACATTTTTACCTTTACCACCTGGGCTCAGAATTGGTTAAAAAACAGAAATTAAAATGTCAAGAGGGGGACATAAAAGGAAGGAGAAAATGTGAAAATTAAATAAAAGATGAATTTAAGGAAAGTATTAGAAGAGCACATGAACAAAATAAGGGAATATAAGTAAAAATATTGGTGAAATTTGGCAATGCTGTACAGACAGAAAAATAATTAATCAACCCATAGACACATGTCAATGTCCAAAAGAAGTCAACTTTCAAAGGATTTCTAACCATAGACCTCGAAGTAGAAGAATCGCATAGAAACGATAATCAAGGTGAACAAACATGGCGGCCAAGGTAGTCATATTTCTTTGGAAATAAAATGGTATTTTACAGGTGATTTATGAAACAATGAAAGGAAAGCCAGTAGGTTTTCTTTCTCAAAAAGAAAACGCTACAAGTTCATTCTTCGAAGGACCTCTTCGTTGGTAACTCGATTAACCCAGGAAATTCTTAGCCTTCCATCCCTTGGAAACCTATGCAACTGGATACCGTGTGTGTATTTTATATTGTTATTGCAGTTTGAAACACAACAGTAATACATTTTGAGAAAATCTGATGAATAAAAACCGGAAAAACGTACTAAAGTCATCTAATAAATAAAAAATTTGTCAAATTTGACAAGAACACCGCCATGATACCGACGCCGCACGTTTTCAAATCGGGGCGAAATCGTAGAGTGTCATGAAACGTCGCTTGACGCGTCTCTCGTGAGTGGGGCTTTAACTAACAAAGCTATTGGACGATTGCAACCATTAGAGATAAACAGCACTGAATAGTCCTGCCTGACTCTTTTATCTGAGGTCTTTTTATATTTCAGTCACTGATAGTGTCTGAAAATGATAGTGTGTGAAACTGAGAGTAATATAACTTTCTTCTGAGCTTTATTTAGAACTTCTCCACTGTGAAAGGCTACCCATGTACAAGAAGCCCCTCTTGCCTCGTTAAAACCAAGGGGTGGCGTCCGAGATATACACCAGCGAAGAAAAAGAGTCACAAAATGGCGCCCGAGCAGGGAACGTCTCCGTTATTCTGAAGCAAGCTGCTACTGAACAGGCATGTGCAACACTGATACTGGAAATAGAGACCTGTACACACCATAGAAACCATAGATAGATTGCGGCCACTGGTTTTACTTGCACTGCTGCTTAATTGATCCCGACTCACATTGCTTTGCTTTAACAGCATGCTGCTTGCCGCTTTCGTTCCTCTACAGATTAGATTATAGGTTCTAGAGAGCTATAGGATGGAAAGGGAACTGGAATGCGATGAGGAATTCGACGTTCGGCGTCTACCAAAGCCGGTCCTTTCGCCAATACTACCTATCCGATACCGGCGAGACCAGCGTATCGGGGGGGGGGGGGGGGGGGGTGCAACTAGGAGTTAGGGCTCGAAACCTCAAGCACCGTTGAAATACTGAGGCGCCGCTTGATAAATCATAAGATGAAACCTGAAATTCAATCTTAATTATATGAACGACTTGCTCGAGTGATCAATGATGTAGTAAGGTTCCCGCGGTAGTAAGGCTCCCACTAGATGGTGCCACGAAAAGTAGAAAACTTTCTTCGTATCATCCCTGCCCTTTCCTACCCGTTGAGATTAGTTTATTTAAAGCCGAAGGATCTCAGATCACAAGTGATCAAGGGAATGATGTTAGGATGGGTAGGGACCTGATCACTCGAGCAAGGCGTTCATATAATTAAGATGATACTTCAGTAAAGTTCGTTTAATCTTATAATTATATTCACGCCTTGCTCTCATGATCAATAATGTAGATGTTTAGAGCATGAGATCCTTATTTATTGTTTGCGTGAAAAAATTTATGTCAAAAGGATCAGAACAAAAA
The DNA here is from genome assembly GCA_951812265.1 of Taphrorychus bicolor. Classification (NCBI taxonomy): domain Eukaryota; kingdom Metazoa; phylum Arthropoda; class Insecta; order Coleoptera; family Curculionidae; genus Taphrorychus; species Taphrorychus bicolor. The sequence goes on along the minus strand of CATOSE010000201.1, from coordinate 112,128 downwards.
ACATTATAATAACATAAGTAAGGCACAAAATATCAGTAACAATTTAAATTAAATACTGAAACGATATCTTATTAGCGAAGACCTAGCAACAATAACAACTAAAACGAAAAATATACTTATTATGTAGACAAGTAGATAATTATTGTTATAGATAGAAGTAACTACAATACTACAAATTACAAAAGAACAAAGTAACCTAACATAGTATAGCATTTGCAAACGCAGTCTTACCAAAAGCAGGTCTGTTGTAATAGCTTTATTCCAACCCTCCAGGGAACCATTCCAGAACCGTTACAAAATCATTCTGGCCAACTCACTAGTAAAAGACTGACCTTATAAATTTGTCCAACCTGCCAAGGAATCATCCTAAAACGCTTACAGATCCACTCTGGGCAAACATATTGTTTATTTCAGTTTTTAATTTACATCAGTGAGTTGTTCAGAATGATCTTTGCACCATTCTGGAACGGTTTCTTGGTGGGTTGGAACAAAGCTAATATTATTCGGCAAATACCTTGGAAATTCAATGCACGCGCAAAATTTAATTTTGCTCATGCAAATGTGTGTGCAAAATTACGACTTTGCAAACAAACGTAGGAAAAATAACTTTACCGCACTCGGTGCGGAAAAGTACTCTCTCCCACACTTAAATGAGTGCGGTAAAGTGTACTTTAACGCACGCGAGTGGGAATAGTTATTTTCCTAACAAGTGCGCAAAGTAACACTTTCGCGCACGCGACTGCCGTTCCGCTTCGCGTCGTTCAAGCAGCAGTCAAGTGCGCGAAAGACTTTTTGCGCAAGAATTAGGAACAACGTTTTTTCTACAACCGTATAAAAGTCCACCTGCTACTAATATGGGACATCTTTCACAATTTTATAAATGATTAAGCTTCACAGTTCTTTTCTGCTACCCCTGTATTGACGGTGTGCGCGAAAGACTTTTTTCACGTGTCCTATGGCAACGAGTAACTTTTTTTTACGCTGCTATGGGCGACGTGCGAGAAAGATAACAGTGAAAATATGTGTCAGTGTGCATACTGTTACTAATGCGCAAACCGTGTCATATTTTGACGGTTGTAGAAAAAACGATTTTTCAAAATTGTGCGTAAACTGCTAACGATTGGTATAGGAACAATTACATAAAGTGACCGTTGTTTTTAACCCTTTTGACACTGCACTCAGAGAAAATGGGGTATTCCATTTAAAAATCACGGGTTATCGTCATTTTTTTTAAGTCAATTTTTAATACGTTTTTCTGAGAATCTAGGGTATTATTTTTTTAATACTTTTTTAGTATTGGGTCACCAGCAGGCAGCAGAATAGAGTCTCTGAATCCGGTACAAAACCTGAAGCAAATTAACAGAAGTTAGATATGCCACATAACAATATCCTACAGATTAATGCTGACCGCTCCAAGAAGACACATGACATGGCTTTCCAGGAATCAACCAGATCAAACATTGACATAATTAATATTTGGTTCGCCTAATTATATTAAAATTATAATTATGCGAACCAAATAAAAAACTGCTTGAAAACAACACCAGGTGGCTGAGGGATCAGAAGTCAGATGTGGGTATATACCTAAGATCCAAAGCGTTGAAAATATCCAAGATAATCAAAGAGGAAGGCATAGCGGCTGCTGTGGCTGAACCTTTCTCAATCATAGCCTGCATATCACTGAATTGCGCGTATGCCGCTTTCGAGCAATTCCTTGCAAAGGTACATAACATATATGATAATGTTAAGGGCGATACCCTACTTTTGCTCGACTTTAACTCCAAGTCGCCGGAATGGGGATCGCCAAACGAAGACGCCCGGGGTGCAGCCCTGTCCCAGATGTGCGCCGGGTTTAACATGGTAACGCTCAATACAGGCGAACCTACCTTTGTCAGAAGAGATATGAGGTCCTGCATAGACATGACTTTCGCCAACAACTTAGCAAAACATATCAAAAGCTGGAAAATCTTGGATAATGAGCCATGCTCGCCGCACAGACACTTCTACATCGAAATTGCCAGCTCCTCCAACCAAAACCGCTCAGGGGGCTGAAAGAAAGACCATTCCCAGATCTGAAACAGTTGTCAGATGTCTTCAGAGAACTCATTGCACGCCACCCGGATACAAACAGCGCCAAAGAACTGACCAAATATATGATTAGGACATTGAAAACATGAAAAGCCGCGTCTAACCGCCAAGAAAATCTGTAAACAGCCGTACTGATGGCACGAGAGTATCGAACAAGCTAGAGTGAACTGCATAAGGGCAAGGAGGCAGGCAACCAGGGAAAACTGCAGAAATGTGAGATCGATAAACTCGGCGCATATTTGGGACGAATACAAAACAAAAAAGAAATTCTTGGGTAAACTAATTGACCAAGAAAAGAAAAAGAAATGGAACCAGCTGTGCAACGAGTTAAACGAGGACATCTGGGGGACCGGATACAAACTAGTAATGAAACAGATAGGACAAGAATTTCCACTTGAACTTACCACGAGCAAAAAAACGGGAAACGGCCAGGCACCTGTTCCCTGAAAACTACGAACCAATGCCCGATAAAAAATATCCGGCGGGATTTGATACATTTACAATGTCAGAACTAAATTCAGCAGTTGACAAATTAAAATTAGGAAAGGCACCAGGCCCAGACGGTCTCCCTGCGGAGGCAATACGAGCTTTCATCCAAACCGATCCGGATGTAACTCTTAGAACCATGAACCAATTACTGGAAAACCAAGAATTTCCAAATACATGGAAGCTAGCTAAGCTTACCCTAATAAATAAACCAGGAAAGGATCCTGACTTACCTAGCTCATACAGGCCTTTCTGCATAGCAGACTCCATGGCAAAGTTATACGAGCATCTCATAAAAGCGAGGCTGGAAGCAGAGGTAGTCGAGAGGGATCCTCTATCGGAATCTCAGTTTGGCTTCAGAGCAAAAAGCTGAAAAATAGACGCTTTAAAACTGGTAATGGATAAGACAATCCACATTAAACTTAGAGGACAAGGAGAAAGATGGTCCGCTCTAATTACCTTAGACGTTAGGAATGCTTTTAATAGTGCAGCATGGCCGGATATTTTGCGAGAACTAGAAAACCGTAGCGTATCTGAATACCTCTACATCGTGATAAACGAACAGAACAGAAGAATCCAAATCGAGAAGGACCAAGAGTTCTTTATGTCTGCCGGAATCCCCCAGGGTTCCGTAATAGGCTATTATTGTGGAATATCATGTGCATACAACGTTTTTTCTGCAAACGATCAATATCAAATAATGTGAATCACAACTGAGCATAACTGAAGACACAATCTGAAAATTTAAATCAAAGTGACAATGATGTTTTAAATATTCGGTTGAGTGGTGGATGTTGCTATTGACAGCAAGCGAAAAAGTCTTTTTCGCTTGCTGTCGTGGGTAACGCGCGGAAAAGTAAACTCACATTCTGATCCTCAAAAAAGGTTAGGTCTTCGTTTGTCTAATGAAAGCGTAAAATGCGTCATTATTTGACGTTTGTAGAAAAAAAAATTACTGTATGTTCATCAGCGCCCAAAGGAAGGCCCTGATGAGAGTCATTGGTGCTTATCGCATAGTAACTATAGTAACAACTCAGGTCATAGAGGAAACTCCGCTCATAGATCTATTGATAAAGGAAAAACAAGTTATCTCAGGCCATAAAAGCAGAAGCCAGAAAACGCACTTTAGAAAAACAAAATGGGACGCCACTACCGACACAGTGAACGAAGAAACTGATACTGAATATTGAAAAGTGGGTAGAATGTAAACACAGAACCTCGAACTATTACTTGACCCAATTTTTAACTGGCCACTGCAGCTTTAGGGCATACACCCACCGCATAAAGGAAAACACAAATATCTGAAACTACTGCGAGGACGTGGATACGGCAGAACACTGCTTCTTCCACTGCCCGCGCTTTGTAGTTCAAAAAGAGAGACTGTCAGGATTGATTGAAAACCTATCCCCGGAAAATCTCATTAACGTAATGCTAGAAAACAGGAAAACTTGGCAGGCAGCAAACAAATCATGAAGACCAAAGAAGCTAAAGAAAGGGAATAGCAAATATGCGTTCTGGCTTACAAAGAAATCTCAGCTAAAGTAAAAAGTGCTTATCATTTGAGAAAGATGTAATAATGTCATGAAACATGTACCATATGTCTTGTTATCAATGGCCACTAGAGGAATTCGAATCATTTGACTGAAAATCATGATTTAAATGTGGCATTTTTTTTGGTATTTTGTTTTTGTAATCAGAGATAGCTCGAAATCTGCTTCAGGTAGCCTTAGGGTATTCTTAACATTTTTTCCTTAGAAATAAACGTAGAATTCAAGAGTTCAAAAAAATGATGGAGGTATTATTTAAAATAGTGAAGTTGATACCATTTTCGGGTACCTGCAGTGGTACCTCAAAAGATTTTAGACGTAAAGGCCCCATCGCAAATGCTAAACCCTGAAATTTTCAAAAAATTACCTTTGTAGTTTTCGAAATATCGACCGCGATAATTCCCGGTGGGACACTCTGTATATACACATAAAACTTGTACAAAGGTAGAGTTAGAAGATCGTATACACCAAGACTTAAAACTGACATTATTTTAATATATTATGTTTATTGTATATTATGTATTGGCCTTACATGCATTGCAAGGCCTGTAAGATTCGGACTCTGAACCCTACAGGCCAGATAAGCCTGATTTAGTCCCTGATGAAAAGCAATTGTCTACCCATATACATATATAAAAATTCGAATTAAAATATTTATGGCCGATCGCACCAAGCAATTTTTAAGTATACTTAGTTAAGGCTTCCATTATTACCATGGTTACTCATGCTAATACATATGGTTTAAGGGCCCTTAACTTTAAGTTTCCTTAAAATTTGCTTGGTGGAAATGGCCATTCGTGAATGTAGTATCTAAAACTTTATTCCTCCAGAGATTCGCCAAGCGGAGCGCGATTGTTTTATTAAGCCTGATCATACGGGCTGTTCATTTATAAAACGTCATCTAAAGGCCCGACTTAACTTGACTCGCCATCTACTATTTGTCACTGTAACTTGTTGACATTTGTCACTTACTTATTAGTTGTCATTTCGGGTGGCAGCACTAGACAGGTCTGAGCGTATTTCCATCTATACATTCTTATCAAGAAAACAAATGATGGGGATACTTTCGAAGCGCTCTGGAGCATTCAGTGTTATCCCCGGACATTTGACTTTACAAATGTGACAACTTAAGAAAATATCGAAGGAAGTAATTCACGACCTGCTTCAAAGTACGAAATGAATTTCTTAGGCGCCTAGATGACGGATTCTAATGAACACATGGTTCCTACAAGTCGTCAGCGAGTGAGTTAAAAGGTTGTATGAATCTCTAGTAAGTTAAGCAATGATTAAGAGTGGACCTGATTAAGAACTCTCCTTGCTGTTAGGTTGATATTTACGATTAAAACCAAGTGTAGCTGTGAACCAGTTTTATGCAACCGGTACTAAGGGTGGTCAGCTTAATAAAGCTAAGCTGCGCTTGCAAAACTCTGGAGAATCAACGGGTATCCACTGTGCAGACAGCTATTACTTTAACAGAAACGGTTTTGACAGTTCCTGCATGGGTTCCTGTTAACATTTATAGAGAAGGAGAACCTATACAATCAAGAAACACTTGGTTTATCAACACTGGCTTATAAATAATGTTAGCATAGACTGTCACGTAAACTTTATTATGAAAGTTATGGGCGCCAAGTATCTTAACCGCATTCACCATTTTTGCACACCACTCCACTTTCACACCCCGTGTACTATATGAGGGACATCTTAGTTTCAATGCCATTCTCATCTTGGCCGTTTTTTGAACTAGATCGCTTAGTGACTAACCAACATCTAATCTCATGGATTCTGAACATTTCTTGGAATGTCACCCTGAATTGCCTGGACATAGTGCAGTAAAGGATGAAGTTGATGGAAGAGTTGATTAGGGCTATGATATCCATGAGCTCCCCTGCAACAAATATATTAAATCAATTTAATTTTTATGTTCTCGTTTTAGATAAAAGAATTAAGCATAAAGAATAATTACATCTTAAATAAACTAGGGGCCAATTGAACCGTAACAAACAATTTTCTTGGTCCATTTCGAAGTTGAATTTCTCTTTTGTTACTCAGGAAAACACCACTGGGACGGCCTGAGATCGTTATTGCTTATGTATGTGGTGTTAGCATTTTGTCCCGGGGTCTACCTTGAACTCGTCAGTAAGGCCTGGTAGACGTACTTGTCTTATACGCCGGGGTGAGGGTTCATAGTTGGAACTGAATTTGAAGACAAATTCGGTGCAGGAAAGGCGGCGTGATATTATGAAGGATTTAACTAATGCTGCAACCTGTCGGTGGAGCCGGTGGGTGAAGTTTCGGCGCTGTCACCTGTGAGTCGGATGATAAAGTTCCGTCCAGTGACAACGAGAACGATGATGGGAGAGAAGCGAGGCTCATTTTGCAAACTGGGGGGACGAAATTGTGTTGCTGTTGCTTGAGCGAGGTGAGTGATGAATGATGTGCCAGTGTTGCCGAGAATGGTACCAGGGAGTGATGTGTGTAAGATAATTCCGCGGTGCAGTCTGAAGAGAGAGTTTTACAAGATGCTGCGTGCGGTGGGTGTGAGGGAGGTGCTGCTCTCGTAGTCTCGTGACGTTGAAGCATTTTTTGTTGCGGCCTTCTGCTCGGAGAATGACGTGCCATAGATGGGAAATGTATTTCCAGAAAAGAAGTTAGTTATTCAGGAAAACACCACTGGGAAGGCCTGAATTCGTTATTGCCTATGTATGTGGTGGTGACCTTTCATCCCAGGGTCTACCTTGGACTCGTTAGTAAGGCGTGTTAGACCCCTGCCTTATACGACAGTATAAAGAATAATACATTATCAGTAGCGTCAGTCGGTCGAAAAATTGAAACTCCCCTCCCCTTACCCCGTCCGCTCGGCCGCCGGCCGGTGCACCACCAAACCGGTTTTGCCCGGTTTTGACAATGCTTTGGCAGTGCATAGCATGTGTTTGTCCCCTTGTGACTACTCGAGAAAAGTGCCGGGCGCGGCACGCTTTAGTTTTGGAAATATTAAAAGTGCCGACACGAACTGACGATACTGATATAATGTGTTATTCTTTATACTGTGCTTATACGCCGGAGTGAGAGTTCATAGTTGGAACTGTATTTGACAGACATAAGACACCTTCGGTGCAGGAAAGGCGGTGTGATATTATGAAGGCTTTCGACTAATGCTGCCACATGTTTGTGAATTTTCGGCGCTGCTACCTGTGAGTCGGTGGGTGAAGTTCCGCCACACTCTAAAACGGCTCAACGGATTTTCAAAAGTAAAACCAATTTGGAAATGCCCATCCTTAGACTATCAAACGGGGATAGTCGAAAAGTAGTACATTTCCTAGAATATTTGCTACAGGGCGAAGAAAAATGTGATGTATATTTAGAATAGAAAAAATTCGTCGACGTATAAAACTGTAAAAAAAAATTGTTCTCTCTTCTCTACGGTGACATAAATAGAGGGTTTGCACCTGGGGACATGGTCGGCATATTTTCGATTTTTTACCTATTTCGACACAAAAAACATTGACAGTGACGGCTTTTCAAAATTTTATAGCAAGTAGCCGTCACTACGATTTCCATAACTGGTGTTTTGTTTATCAACAATGGTTCTAATTAAAATCCGTGTATGAAATTGTGTGCAAAACGACCAAGTGTAAGCGTGCGCAAAATTGAATTTTGCGCAGGCAAATGTGCGTGCAAAATTATTACCATCAACGCGATTTCATAGAAAGATTTGGGGAATGGCTCCCCACGCCTGCTGTATAATATCCACCAATTGGCCCAAATTTTGAAAATCAATTCCCTATTGTGTTATATCCAAAGGTAGATAATAATGATAATAGATAATCTGTGGTCGGTTTGGTGATATGTGTGAGGGGTGGGGGCTAACCGGTGGCGTACCTAAGTAAAAAATCTAGAAAAAAATTACAAAATTTGGACGATTTTTAGATTTTTTTTGTAAGGGTTAATTTCTTGGCCTACTAGATCCCCTTGGTCGAAGGACTGGCTTAACGAGCAGAGCACCAGGGGAAATCCTTGGGCACTTTTAATCCTATCCTCCCAAAGGTGTCACTTTAGTAGAGTCTGAGTAAAAATGTCCAAAGTGTCCCAAATAGTGTAGTAGTTTTTTGGGATTTTTACGAAAACTATAGCGGAACCCAAATTCGGTTGTAAATGTATAACTAGAAAACGTGGAGGGAAAAATTCAGTTGTTATTTTTGGTTTAGCTCGAATACCGGGCGACAAAAAGTTTTTCTGCGTCACATTTTTTACCAATCTGTGTGTACTTTTTACACATTACACCCTGTACATTACATATTTTTGCAGCAAAAAATCTGAAGTGATTCAGAGAGGTACTACACATGGGCCCTAGATCTGGCCCAAAATTAAGATTCTAATTGAATTGAATTTCAAATTTTGCGGAATTTTTAAACTTTAAATTTTAAACTGTCACTTTGATGCCTATTTGTGCCGAGACCGTGCACCCAATCGAATAGCATTCTGCCCCAGGAGATATTTTTGAATGTTTTCTTTTCGGGACCAAGGAACTACTTTTTCGCTGGGGCGTCGCGAAATGGTCTCAATTGAATTTCGAAACAAAAGAGGCAGATTTTTTTTCAAATTTGGTAAAATTTCCGTTAGTTTCGGAAATTGGCGCAACCGTAAACGTGTAAACGAGTGCGCTGCGATCGCATTTTTTGACTTCGGACACTTTGACTCATTTGACAGATCAAACTTTAAACACTTAGACCTTGTTCTAAGTGTTTAACGATTGAGTGTTTAACGACGATGAGTGTTTAACAGTCTAAGTATTTTAGGAAGAAAACGCCTATTTTTCTTGGAAAATAGGCGGAAAAGCGTGGAAAAAAATATTTATTGCAGCATTTGAACATTTCTAGGAAAAAATTGGCAAAATGCGCAGTCCTCGAAAACGTTTTTGCAAAGAATGGTCGATTTTAGACATTCGAGTCGGATTTATGATGGCTTATGACGTCGAGCCGATGACGTCGATGCCCGACTACGCGGTTTGTAGTGTGTTCGCGATACAGTACATTTTAACAATCCACACCCTCCCATAAAAAATTCATTACACATTGCTTTTTCAATGGCCCAACATTGATTTCGTCATAAATAAAAGATGGAATTATATGTATGCTTTGTGTCCTTTCTAATGTAATGGAACTGTAGATAGCGGGTGTAGGACAAATAAGAAGCTACTTCACAGTTGCAAATACGCCAACGTTTCGATCTTTATTTAGATCTTCTTCAGGGCTAAAAAATATGCTCAATGAAAAACTCTACAACTTAATGCATAAACAAATCAATAAAGGCACAACTATAAACACCGATAAAAAAATGCATAAAAATACGTTGCAACAGTTAAAAGTAGATTTAGTAATTAACAAATACATAAAAACCATATATAGTAAAAACAGAGACCGTGCATCTGTATGTCTCTGTTATCAAAGTGTAAGATGGTATGCTCAGATAATTAGTGGATTTGCTTACCTTAATTCAGTTTGAACTGAATTAAGGTAAGCAGGACGAGGCGACGTCAGGAGCCGAGTCTGGAAAGTTATACGAGTACTGTAACAACACCTAATGGACGTGTATCGTACAATATTTTATTTCATACTGTTTTTATGATTTAGAAATTAAATGAAAAAATGACCACGTAAGAATTAGAATTATTGACATTTGGCGGTGTCTGTATTGTTGTCACTGTCAAAATTCACAATTCGAGAGCTATAGCATAATGATTTAAAGTTACGCTATTTATGGTACCAAAATAAACTTGAAAATTTGCAGCCACTAGTTAATTAAAATTATTACTACATACGTGTAATAGATGTTTCTGAAATTCCTTCGAGAAGTCTTTGCCTATGGATGGGGAAAATGATTGAGACGTCAGCATTACATCATCAACAATGTGCTTGTGTTTCTTCAAATATATGTAGTGTTTTGAAATAACTCGTTTCTGCTGGGCATTGGGGAGATTTTTGAATTTCACTGTAAAACTTAGAGGCTCGTTTCGAATATCAGGAAATGATGGTTGATTTGATTTAATGATTTGATTTAATGACAAGTAATATCAAACATCGTAACTACTGCAAACAAATTTTGACGTCGCCAACTGAGCATTTGACAAAATCTTCATTTAATCAAAATCAAATTTAAGTAACGTAATATTTTATATTAGACGGTAGCTCTCTAGCACCGTCTAATATAAATCGGCACATCTTCAATAAATCCATTGTATCCATAGTAACCTGACGACCGGTACGGGTACAGGATACTGAAATGAAACTATTTGTCAAATTGGCGGATTGGTCAAAAATATATTCGCCGCGTATAAAATAATTTTTTTCCTGTTTTTAATAAGTCTGAAGTAAAATGTTGTACATCATACGTCCGGTAACGTGTTACAGTAGTCGTTTTGAAATTCCAGACTCGGCTATCGCCTCGGAAACATCTACTCCTACTGTAAAACTATATTTACCGGACTTATAACGTAAATAACTATTACGATATCCTATCCTGTAAAAAGCTATTTACCGGATTAAAATCAAGTACGTAAAAGTGTTCTAAATGATACAGTATGAAGTAAAAGCCAATATGGCCGATCGGCGCGATAATATTAACTAATCACATTACCCAAATATAGTGTATGTTGGGTTGCTTATACGGGGTGTTCATTATAAAACTTCATCTAGTTGGCTGTGAAATGTCAAAAGAAAAGAATGTAGAAACAAAAGTCCATTTATTTTGATTATGTCATCCTTTTCTGTCAAAATTTCATAGCCTGCTAGATGAAGTTTTATAATGAACACTCCGTAGTATACACACGGCGCCAGTGCTAGTTGTTTTCCTTGTGTTTTCGACATTTTATCTACGACTACTAAGTAAATATCAAATAACACACGCTCTACTTCGATAGTAAGGAGCTCTTACGCACGCTGAACCAAACGTACGTGCAAGACCCTCAGCCAACGCCACCTAGACAATATAAGGCCTGGAAGCGACCGAGCGGGAGAGCGGTGACGTCATCATATGTGGTACGAAAATTCGACGACCGTTTCAACGCTCAAAACCCGAAGGTTTTGGAAAGCTTTTTGGGTGAATACTTTGGTAATTGGGGTTTAGATTTTAGATGGACAAAAATAAAACCATTAGTAATATATATAAACAATACAAACGTAAATAAATAAACAATTTAACTATACCAGGGTACACTTAAATTAATATAATACGTACTTATTACTGTATATTATTATTATACAGTGTAGTGGTTTACTAACAATAATTTTTAATACTTCTGAAGAATAAGTATACTATTTTCTCTTTTTGGCTGAATTTGTTATATACAGGGTATTCTGAAATTAGCGTGCAAAAATGTAGCAGCTTAGGTATTTTAGAATAAAAAAGATAAAAAGTTTATATATAAAGACAGGTTTTCAAACGTTTCGTTACAAAGATAGAGGGTATAACTTTTTAAATTAAATTCTTTTTTTCCACATAGATAGCTCATTCAGTTTCGAAGATAATCACTTCAAAATTTAAATGTGATAACTCGAATCATTATGCTCTACATAGATATTTACCATCTGATTTTCAAAGGTGCCTGCTTTGGTAATAGGGATTTAGATGAAAAAAAAAATAAAAACATTTGATCATTTTAAGACATTATATTAAAAAAAAACAAATTCAATATACATGTGAGAAAATATAGCTCAGAAAACACTATTTGGTTCATTGCACACAGTACCTACACACTTTGTCTTATACAAGAGGAATTCCTTCTTTTGCAAACAGGAATCGGTTGATTTGATTCTCGATTTGATTACAACTAGGCCTAGGAAACAAATATAAAAATCTTTGATGGATTTGGATAACATATTTGTAACAAACGGTAGCACACAACAAAATGTTTAAAAAAAGTCCTACCTGGAATTAATCTTGAGACATCTAATAGTAACAGTAGAGCTTCTAAGGACTGGCCAGTTCTTTAACATGTAAGTATGTTACTTTCCTCTGAATTTCATGTGAATGAAAATGTAACTCACCTAAAATAAAACTAAAATAAAAAACCCAATAAATTCTGCTGATTTTTTGAATATGAGAGGTTTTTTCGGAATATGTTCCTATACTTATGCTTATGTAATGTTGTATGAGGTTAGGTTAGGTAGACTTACCCTGCTATGTTTATTTGGTATAAAATTATCCCTTCTTATAATAATCCACTTTTCTTTTAAAATAACATCTTCTGCAAATCTAAACACTGAATTTCGCGGACCAGTCTTGTAATTACTTTTGCATCTCTCTACACAGCAACCGTGAGGCATGGCAATAGTTTGCTAACTTTTGAAACTTTAATTCCGGGCTAATTCAGGTAATACTAAAATACACGTTTCTAGAAAAGACACAGAACTGTTAATTATACAAATCTAGGCAAAAAACAACTTGAATGTGCACGAAAAATGCAAAACTAGGAGCAAAATACTACTAAAGTCCATATGACACAGCTGACCCGTCGTACCACCCTGGCGGCCATTAAAATATCGCTCATAGAAAAGAGAGTGTTGTAGATAGGCAACAAGAATGACACTGGTTCGGATCGCAGCGCACTAGCGACTCTCAACGACTGGAGTCATGAACTATTAATAACTATATTAATACCATAAAAATTACCATGAGGTATAAGAACTACATAATAATTTATAGTGCTTGTTGGTCATTAAAGTAATAAAAAAAAGTAGTACTCATGACAAACCAAACTAAATAAATATATTTGTTGCTCTTTTAAAATACATGATTATTATTAACAAACAAACCAATGGACATAAGCTTAGAACAAACAAAACTTTCGAACTATATGGTCGAATCAATATTACTTTGGAATCTATAACTTTTCGAACATAATTATAGTCATATATTATTAGGGTTGAGGAATATTAGGCAGTGAACGACATTAGAGTGCCTGGGTGAAATAACAGATTTATCAAATGAGAATTACCAATAATCTATTCTTAAGTAAAACATGTTATGTCTCTTCGTCGCGGTACCTTTTTCTCGTTTGGTCTCTGCTTACAAGGAGTTTCCTGGCAGATACCCGAAGATCCGCAGCTATTCCTTGCTTTTGGGCACAGGTGCTTAACGCTTTTGGTTCCTGTGTACCGAAGGAGATTCATGCGACGTTTCAGATCTAAACAAAGCAAATTATAAATAAACTAATAACTGGATTCCTATCTAAAATGATGTCTTATAATTCAAAACCAAATGGTATCACCTTATTGAATCATCTATGATGGCTATTTATTTAGACAATCTGAAAAGTAATATTTAAACAAACTTTTTTGAAGTTTGTCTAATCATTTTAGTAACGACCTGCATAAGAGCAAAAGTAAAGGTTTGTGTTTGCATGTAATACCATTCACGGACAGATACCAGAAGGATCTCCGGAGGGGCGTCATAATATGCTAAATTGATAAAACATGAAGCATTTTATTCACTGCAAAGGTTGAGGTAATGGATGATGAAGTGGAGGGTAATTTGAAAGTGCAGTCATTAGACGGATCGGGTGGTACGGTGATTATTGTTTTTTCTGCCCTGCCTTGATCGGTATTACCTAAATGAACTAAAAAAGACATAAATTAAATCTTGTTAAACAAAATTCGAACCCTTAAAATTGTGGTAGCTCAGAGCTAAAAATCAAGTAAGTAGGTACTAACAATAAAACTATCTGGCCATAATATTCTAATTGATAAAACTTTGAAAATTTTACTCACTGCATACTTTTGAAGGGATATTACATTTTGTTTTTTTCGCTGCGGATGGGATCATTTTCGGGGAAATTGATGTAATGGATGGTGGGTTGAAGGGTAATTGCAAGGTGGAATCAATGGGCGGCTCGGGTGGAATGGTGACTCTTGGATTTTCAATGGAGCGTTGCTCGGAATTACCTAAACTGATAAGAAACGATATAAATTAAATACTGGTAATAAACAAAATCCGTACCATTAAAATTGTGGCATCTCAGTGTTAAAACTCATGTAAGTACTAACACTAAAACTCTAACTAAACAACTTTAATTTGTGTACCAAATTCAATTATTTGAAAACGAATTTCAATCATTTCCCGCAAGAAAAGTAGACAAAAAGATACTTCTATCTCCTAGTAAATAGAATATTATGAGCTCATCATACGCCAGTTTTAGCACCAATGAATAAAATGAGTTACCTATTTCATATATTATTATACATATTATAAGTATACTTACTTGTCATGTTGTTGCACCCTGATAGTGAAAACAAACTGGGAACAGCGTCTTTCCTAATTAGGGACTTGTTTCTGCTGCCGATGTACTTACAGTCCTCTGGATCCGTTCGATTGGCATCTTTTCCCAACCTGGCCTGGCTATTTTCTCTATCCATACCTTACAGAGCTAAAATAATGTTTCACTTGATTAATATCTTCCATTACATTGCCACTACCAAATTAGAGACCAGCGGAGCGCATAGTCGGCACTAGGTACCTATAGTCAGCCTAAATAGGGTGCTCACCATCTAATTTTTTTATTGAGTGCAAAATAAATAAATCTTTAAATTTGTTGATTGGCTGACTTCATAACGATTTAGAATTATTTATATAGCTTTCCCTTAAATTGAAGATAAGGTGGACCGTGAGTTCGACCTTAAAAGGTCAAATATAAAATAGTTTGCCATACCAAATGTTAAAGCAGTCAACCGATCAAAAAGCTTATTGTTGGTATAATATGCGACTTCTGCGAATATTTTGGAAAACTGAAACCCAAATCCTTGCTCAATATTATTTTATAGGTACCCACCCCATTAGGTACTACAATGTCCTTTCAGATTTACTTACTCCTTCTTCTCTTGGAAATCTATGCAACTGAATATTGCATGTTGTTTTTTTTACTGTTTTTGTAGTTTGGTACACAACAGAAAATATTTTGATTAAGAGAAAGCAAATAATAAACCGAAAGTAGCCATGAATTACTTCGAAATTTGTCAAATCTTGACAAGGACGCTTCAAATTTGAAATTAGTGCCAATTCGTAGAGCGCCGTGGCGAAAGGCGCTTGAGCCGCCATCTCGCGACTGGAGTCATGAACTAACAAAGCTATTGTACTCGTGGCTCTCGTAAGAGATAAGCGGCCCTGATATCGCTTCCAGGCCTTATGTCTAGGTGGCATTGCCTCAGCCGGGTGGCCTCATTCACGCGTCGCCTAGCAACAGTCCACTCGCCACCGTATAGCGTCGTAGATAAAGTATAGTACGAAATGCGGCTTGTATAATTATTTACATAACAAGCTAAGAAAATAACTCGCGTGATTGCCACATTTCACGCTTGTGTGTTAAGGGACTTTCTTGCGAGTTGTGTACAGTATTTTTCCCACGACCAGGTGTCATATACAGGGTGAGCAACTAAAGTAGCACGGCTGTACTTCAAAAACTATAAATCGTAGCTGCTTAACACCAAAATCTAATTAAGGAAGTTGACCAAGAAAAACGCTTTAAAACTATTTTTTGGTCCAGCGTTGCCAGTTCTACTCGAAAGTAGGACGTTATCGAAATTTGGAAGGACAACTTTTACCCCTGGCCCTAATGCAATTTTTGGATGCAGCTTTAATACCTAAGCTATTCTTGTCATGTTATATTTATCCCTAAAATTATCCATTATCTACTATATAACACAATACAATAATTATTACAAAGGTATTGTCTTTTTCTCATTAAATCAAAACACTCGATATTTGACAAGTCCAAACAGGAAACAAATGAAAGCGCCAACCAATCAACGAAATTTTCCAGGCGTCATCTCTGTCATGGCATATTTTGATATATTTTAATGATTTATTTAAATATAAACCATCCACTTATTATTGCCGTCAAGTAGGCGTTGGAAATCTGACTTTGACACTTTTATCGTGTCTTCTCAACATGCGCCAAAAAGAGATAGGTATAAAAAAAAAAGAAGGTTTCAAAGGTAACGAGACGCCAAAAATAAGTGAATGAGGTACATGTTCGAGGACCGGCAAATGCAAAGCCTATTTTTTTTTAAACGATTTACTATTTTATGTCCTGATATTTTTTAATTTTTGTAAAAAAAAATAAAATAAAAAAACTTTGCAGGATGGGAATTGGACTCCAGACTTCGTGATTGAAGTTGCAAAATGTTGCCGCTAGGCTACGCACAAATCAAAGGACTAATGTCGGTTATTTTTATTATGTGAAATTGAGTAATTGTCATAATTTGCTAAATGTCATCGTCGGAATTAAATAACTTGTTTTTGCTGCTTTTATCACCTTGACGATTGTTCTGTAATCCTTGCTAAATTTGCGAACATTTGGTTAAAAAAGCTGCCAAAAAAACCAATCAATTACGAAATTATTACGGCACTGACGAAAATGGGGATTTTTTTATTTCGTCATTACTCGACTTTTCTGACCAATATTTAGGCCGGTATTTTGGCCACATTTCAGCAAAAATATTAGATTTTATAGAGTTAACAGCTAAAATTTGAGTGATAAAAAATAGCTTTTATGACTAAAAATCTTCCTACATTTTGATATCTAGTCTAGAAGCAAGATGGCGCCTATCGACATTCACCAGAAGTGTGGAGCGTGTTTTAACGATATTTCCGATAGTGAAATGAAAATTAATTGTGGTGGAATATGTCAATTAAAGTTCCACAAACAGTGCATCAATCTCTCTAGGGACAAAGTAAAAATTATCTTAGAGACACAATCAATCCGATGGTTATGCCCGGCGTGTAACGCATCATCACACACTGTGACACATCTACTGCAACAACTGCAAGAATCGGTTAAGCGACTAGAAGCCACTGTAAGTAGACAAACCGATTTAATTGACACGCAAAATAAAAAATTGGACGAAATCGATAGAAAAGCATCCCTTGGTTCATTAACCTCAAAACCCCCGATCAACAATACACCGGGGCGCGTAGACCAAATAGCGACATCTTCGGGCAAACGAATAAAGGACGTCGTTCAACGGATGCGTGAACCTAGCAGAATCCTATCGCAGAACAAGGAACAACAATCCACAATTTCACCTGCCGAACAAAAAAGGTCAAACTTAACACCAACCGGAAAAACACAACAAAACCAAAACAACGACAAAGACGGTTTTCGACAAGTCGCGAAGCCAAAGCGTCAACAAACGAGCAGGAAAATAGAGGGAACAAATACCCATCCCTTAAAGCGGTGAGCAAAAATGCCTGGATTTACGTCACTAGATTACACAAAGATACCACGCCAGAAGAGGTGATAGGAGTGCTGTCACAAATATGCAAAGTGGAATGTGAAAAACTAGATCTGGTTCACAGTGATAGGTGGAGTTCGTTTCGACTGCTTTCCCCTTTTGAACATCGCACAGCAATAATGAACGAAGAAATTTGGCCGGCAGGAGCACAGGTAGGTACTACTTTCCATGAAACAGGGAACGGTTCTCTGTTGTGCCTCGACACGAAATATTTGGCGATTTTTTTAACTCAACCTTAAGGGAAATGAGAAGCTCGTAGTGATGAACGTCAACATCCAGGGAGGCCTACTAAGAAAACAGCAAGCTCTCGAAGCCCTACTGGCGGACCATAACTGTGGCTATGCTTTGCATCACGGAGCATCATCAAGGACCAGATATTCAGACTTTTACTGTGGGTAAGCACAAAACTACAGCGAGTTTTGCAAAGAAAGAGCATCAGGGAGGTGGAGTATGTATAATCTGCGCCCCCTATATGAAAGCCACAATGGTTTCTTTAGATGTTACCAAAGAAAAGGATTTCGAAGTGTGCGCTGTCCGATGCGACCTCTCAACTAGCGAAAAATTGACGGTATACTCTGTATATAGATCCCCTAATGGAGATTTTGCGGCGTTTATGGATGGGCTGTGCGCTGTGCTTCAAAAGTCCTATAACTCTAACTATAAACACATCATATGCGGAGATTTCAACGTAAACTTTTTAGAGGACAGCATTTGCAAGAATACACTCTTGAATTTCCTCTTAGAATACAACCTCATCCCAAGAATAAGATCTCCGAATCACTCACGGTACGGAAACTTGCATAGTCAACATCTTTACTGATTTCACATTAATTAAAGCAGAGGTCGTCGAGACTTACTTATCAGCATCATACATATCATTTCACTACGTTGTTTGCGTAGTGAGATGAATGAGAGATCCTGAGATCCACTATGACATTTTTTGTCGCAAATTTACGGTCGTCCTGGTCGAGGACTTCCGATACCAAATATCACAATTGGACTGGAATGTTCTGCTTGCTGACGTGAATAATACGAACTGAGATTCATACTTCGAAGTTTTTGATTCAAAAATATTAGTCACATTTAACAATGTATTTCCAATCTGCAAACTTATCCGAAAAGATAACAATAATAGCAATTACAAAAAATAGTTCACTCCGGAACTAAAAAATCTCTCTTCCCTTTTAAAAGAAATGCATATAGTAAATAAAAGATTGAATAATGAAACATACAACAATCACTACCGAAATTTAAGATCTTTTTACCACAATCAGCTGAAAATAGCTAAAATGACTTACAATAATAAAAGTATAAATCATTGTAAAAACATAAAGGAAAGTTGGGCAATAGTGCGAGAGGCTCAATCTGGCAAGAGCTGTGATTCTCGGATTGCTCTAAATGCGGCAGATAACAAATCATTAGACTCCCCATTCGAAATATGTCAGGCATTTAACAAATACTTTGCAAACTTTTCTAACAACAGTCCCCCGCCACGCGGAGCACCTGATGAGCGGGGTCACGTTCAGCATCTCCCACAGAGCTTCTTTTTAAGGCCCACAGCACCAGGAAGTCGAGCAAATTATTGCCAGTACTTGTAATGGCTCGTCTGCCGGTATCGATGAGGTATCTGGTAAACTCTGTAACACCTATCAAAGACATCATACCGCCGGTACTGTCCGAGTTAATAAATATCAGTTTTCTGCAGGTTAGATACCTGAAGTTATAAAAAAATTCGACAGTTATCCCCATTTTTAAACACAAAGGCGATGATCGGGAAGTGGAAAATTACCGTCCCATTGCATTATAATGTCAATTTGTAAAGATTTTTGAGAAGTGTTTCAATATAAGATTATCCGAGTTTCTCGAAATATTCTCAATAATTTCAAAACATCAAAACGGGTTTAGACCTAACAATTCAACAAATACGGCACTCGATACCGCTATACACCATATATATGAGTGCCTCAACGGAAAAGACTCGGTGAAGGCTTATTCTTTTATATGAGCCGCGCATTCGATACGGTAGCTCACGATCTTTTGTTGCAAAAGTTGGATTCCATGGGTGTCAGAGGCCCCCCTAACCATTGGATAAAATCCGATCTTAACAATCGAACTCAACACATGGTGGTGGAGGGAAGTAAATCCACTTCCGAGACCATCAAAAGAGGTATACCGCAGGGATCATGTCTGTCACCCACACTCTTCAATTGCTACATTAATGACCTACCAACCGACAACATTACATTTATCCTGTACGCTGATGACAGAAACATTATCGTGTCCAATAAAACACGAGATAGTACATCAGCAGATACTCAGGCCGGCATTGAGCACGTGAGCGGTTGGTGCGGTGCTAACGGGATTCGGTTGAATGGGTCAAAGTCTGTTGCTTTGGAGGTTGTTACGAAGGGTTGCACTCTTAATAGCAGCCTCCTGATTAAAGTCGATAACAAATCAATAGAAAATGTCACCTCGACGAAATTCTTAGGTATTCATATAGATCAAAAGCTGACATGGTCTAACCACGTTGACTACGTTCTCTCTAAACTTAGTTCGTGTGTATATTTGATACGCACCATTAAAGATACGGTTTCAATGGATGTTCTGAAGTTAGTGTACTGCGGGCTATCTCAATCGGTGATGGGTTATGGACTAATCCACTGGGGATCCGCTTCCTCATCGAAAAGAATTCTAATCACCCAGAAAAGAGTTATCCGTTGCATGTTGGGCGCGAATAATCAGGACTCCTGCGTACCACTTTTCAAACGGTTGAAAATTTTAACTTTTCCCTCACTGTATATTTACTCCTTGCTTATTTACGTGCACAACAACAAAGACGCCTGGACGCGTCGATCTGATATACACAAACACAACACCCGACAAAAGACATTCCTTGAAATCCCGTACTCTCGCCTTAGCGTCGGACAAAGGGATCCGAGGTACATGGGGCTTAAGATGTACAACACGGCGCGGCACATCCATCGATGCTTCGACGAATCGGACAGCCCAGGATTATTTAAAACGAAGATTAAATCGTTTCTGATTGAGAAGGCATATTATTCGACGGACGAATTTATGTCCCCTTCCTCGCTGTAGAGTTGGCACCCACATAAGTTGTTTGTAGGTTATATACACTGTTTGTTGTATCTGTTATTATTAGTATAAGTCTTCTGTGTCACCTTATAATATTTTAATTCTGTGTTATTTGTTGTCAATTGATAACGATTTTTTTTACTGACATGCTCATAATTGCATATATGGAGACATTAGTGTATCATGTATGTAATTCAACAGCGAAAATAAACTAAACTAAACTATCTAGCAAAGGAACTGTGCATGGAGATTCAAAATGCCGTCATGACATGACTGATTGTTTTGTGTGGATATGAGAATATAGTTTGATTGCAGATTTTACAGCAAATTGTCGCAAATAATGGACTAAAATCGTAGCGCCAAGGCGAATTTACTGTAGATGTAGAGGAGATAGTTGATAAAATTCAATGCGCCAGAGTATTTTTTATTATTTTGTAACCTACCATTTACACTAATTATAAAAAATAATTGATCTTAAATTAAATTTTCTAATTTTTTACTTTCTCCACTACATGCGTTTTGACGACTCAATGTATAAAAATGCTTTTTTCTAATTTTGACATATAAAGTGGCACTTTTCAATACTGATGACACTGACGTAACGTCCTACTTTTCGTAACTAGTTACGAAAAGTAAAATCTTTCGTAACTAGTGATGAAAAGTTGGCGTCACCACCAGTTGCAGGTTTCGGCTGTGGCACACCGTTGCTATAGTTTTACGGTATTAAGTAGATACAAAGTGGTTTAAAAGTAAATATTGAAGTTTAATAATAATAATTCTCTCTTTCTCTAAGTAGGTACTTGTAGTCAAACTTAGAAAAAATCTTGTATGAAACACGTGACGAAAAACCTTTTTTGTGTAACTCATTCCAATTGCGGGAACTCGCTGCGCTCGTCCCGCAAACATTCATTCGTTACACAAAATCGGACTTTTCGTAACTGGTTACATAAATAGCTATTTTGTTAGCGCTGAAAATATGATATAATTCAATAGTTGCATGGATATAATTTATTATTTAACAAATGGCAGCTAAATTAGAAAATTTAACAGTCTATATGTTAGGAGCGACCGTTCCGCCATAAAAACCAATCAGTGGCTAAAAAATAGCTATGCCGGCCATGTCGTTTATTTTACGCCGTCTGACGGCTCTCAACGAAGTAAAATCTAAAGTCACATGCTGCCACGTCTTCGAATGTTTTTGTTGTTACAAAAACTTTGCATTATAAAGTAAATAATAAATATAAAAGTAAAATAATTTATTTTAATTTTTGCTTTTCGAGTTTTAAACTTCCAGTTTTATTTATTACCAATTCCGTAGTAGATCATAGACCTATATGAAATACCTAGCGTAATAAGGATATAAAAGAAATCTCTCACTAATAAATTGAGTTGACAACATTGTCCAAAAAACATTTGGGTTAATCAATTTGTGAAATTCTAGTGGAATAGGTATTTGTAAGTACTTCGTCTTACGCATGTTGATGGAAGTTGCAGAAGTTATAGAAGAATGATAACGGTTTCTGGAGTTGCTGGAGTAGAATTCGATTTTGTTTAAAGTTAACAAGTTTTTAAATAAGCTTTGGCGTTTGGGTAAAGTTAAAGTTGCAACTTTATGGCTATCTTATATCAATATTCCGTGGCTACATAAATTAGCTAGTATTTCCAAATTTTTTAGTCATTTTGGCTAGACAAATTTTAGCTATATTTCTGGTCGAAAAAGCCACAAATTTACTGCAATAAAGTTTTTTTAAATAATTTATCATTTCATCATTTCTTCTAGAAAGAGAAATGTTATGTAGCAATAATTTTTTAATAGTTAAGCTGTACAACAAAAATTTGGATTGTAATTGATGACTATTTTTTTTTTGCTTTTAGTAGTTAAGAGCAATTTGTGTTTTTACAAATACAATGAGTCAAAACAATTGTAAAATTTTTATAAACAATTTGGATTGTAATTGATGACTATTTTTTTTTTAACTTTTAGTAGCTTTTAGAAATATACCGAGTCAAAACAATTGTAATATTTTAATTTCCCAAATTCCTTAAATTATACAACTTCTTAAAACTATTAATTTTTTCTCATTGTGAAAATATTATGATGTCTTATTACATCTTTTGAAGTTTCAATCAAATAATAATAACTTTGACGACAATATGGACATTTTTTTGACTTCAATGATGACAAACAGCATTTATCTGTCCATCTCATAATACATTGCAAACAAAATTTATGATTACAACTATTTGGGCGACAGACCTCATTGACTTCTTCGAAACAAGTAATACAAGTCACTATTTCTTCTTCATTTTCTTGCTCCTTAGTTGAACATTCTATTTCAAACTCGTTTCTGTCTTCTTCAATTGGATAATCTGGTGAGGAAAAGATGTTCATATCTGGAGTGATCAAATTGATAAAATGACTAGGTCTTGATAAGTCTACACTTGGATCAATTGTAGACAAAACACTTTCTATGTCTTCATAGCTCAAATCAATTAACTCATTATTTGGTAAGTCAATTAATGGTGTCAATTCCGTTAATTCAGTTGTGGGCTCTATGGGTTCATCTTCTTCAGCTATTGGTGTTAACTGAACTAATTCCCTCATACTTATTTTACTAATATCTGTCTGCTTATACTTTGTAAACCAAACTAATCTTCGTTGCAGTGTTAGTGGTGGGGCAATGGTTGTGTATCCGACGGAGGAGGAGTTTGCTCTCTCATAGGTTGTCGGAAGATGAGTTTGCTCTCTCATAGGTTTTCGAAGGATGAGTTTTGCTATCTCATACGTTTTTGAATGAGGACTGAGATTGGGAGGAGGAGGGTCTCCACAAACTCTCTACTACTATATAAAAAAATGTTTAACTTTTTAACTAAAAACAATTATCATATGTAATATAACAAATGCATTGAAAATTATCGGTAATTTTTTGACGATATGCACGAATACAATTTGGGATGAAAAAGCACGAGTGCACTGCGTGCACTCGTGCTTTTTTCTGATCCAAATTGCATGAATTGCATATCGGTCTAAAATTACCTATAATCTTCAATGCACGAGTTATATTCGAAGTAGAATTTCATGAACAAAATAATTAAAAACCCTTGCGACATTTGCGACACCCCTGTAGTTATAGCAATTTTGATTCGAATCAATGTCAGAAAACTTATTGTGGAGCCAGATGGTATGACTATGGATTGAATATAAATTAATTTGCATGGTTGCTGCTATGACAATGAGCCAGTTACTTTTCATTTGACTTTGACAGAAAAATTATCGCGGTATTTTTTTTTTGACAGAAAAATTATCGCACGCAATACCATAAGAGCTCAGATTTCGCCGGATATTTTTTAACTTGTCTTAGAATACTTGCTTTCTGGAATAATTTAGGGAGATCTGTTTATGTCAAAATCACGTTCTTAGGGGATTGCAAGCGTGAGATTCCCATGAAAAACTGAAATAAAATTTTTCCGAATTTCTTCGAAAATGTGCAAAGGGGACCGACCAGAGTGATGTCCTCTTTTGATGACCTCTTCTTGATGTCCTCTTTCACCTTTCACCATCAGAAGTTCCGTAGGTGCAATATTTTCGGAGATATACCCCTTCGGACGTCGATTTCAAAAGTTGTTAAAATGAATCTTTTCAGTTGTGAGTTTCCGTTTATCAGTCAGTCCAACAAAAATCCCAAAGAAATCTAAAAGGAGTCGAAAAAAAGGGAGCGATCGCCCCCTCCGCCCTCCCCCTGGATCCGCCAATGATTAACACTGCCCGTAGCAAGTTTGTCCTCCTATCCTTTTGCGTCTCTTTGTAAATTTGTATAGAACCGGGTTGTTTCCGTTCGCAACTCATATCTCCCAATGGACATATTTATCCGCCTCCTTGTTTCCATTAGGGCCGCAATAATTTTGTAGGACAGTATGCTTAACAGCACGCAGGGCAACAGTTTTACGAATATACAAATAAGCAAATTATATAACCATATGCTCAGTTTTAATGGGTCATTGGGGTGCAATATGTAAATAGTCTCATTCTTGAGCTCGGAGTGTCGGTACTTATCCCTGTTTTGTTTCGCCACTATGAGCCCATTGAAATCACAGGTCTGGTTGTATGCTTTGACTTCCAACGTGGAGAATATGGGATCGATACCAATGGATATCAATTTGTTTACATTGCGTTGGTGATTTTTTTGCTATATTTGCGTCGGAATTTATAGCATTGTTGTTGTTCACTAGTGAGTGGCGTTCGATTTGTTTGTTCTGTTTTTTTATCAAATTGTTACCGTGGTAACGAGTCAAAATAAAATTTTCTGATTGGCTAAAATGTATTAATTTTGAGCAAAGTTAGAGAGCGTTCGAGTAAAAGATGCTAAAATTGTCACAATTTTTAAGATAAATCAACAATAAAATAAGTGTTTAATCCAGGTAGTAAAGTAAAGGATGTAGTAAGTAGTAAGTAAAAAGACGCAGTTTCAAAATGATTATGTACATTATGCTTTTGAAATATCTGGTAACACACAGAGTGCTTAAAAAAAAACGAGTTGGTCAGCAGAAATCTTGAGTTGGTTTGTTTATGGTGTGCTTTAATGTGGAGCCGTCATTTTTTTTATGCGACTAATAAAATAATATTTAATTTTGAGTTGCCTTTACTATTTATACTTAATCTAGGTAGTAGAAATTGTTACAAAATAAAGTTTTAATCGCTTGACTCGGGTAATATTCTCCTTAATTAATTACACTTGTGCATCCAAATAACCTGATAATTTTGTATTCAAGCTTGTCATCTTGAAAAAACCGCATTCGGTTATTTCCATATTATGTTAAAAACTCATATTTTCATATTATGTTAAAGTTTCATATTTTGTTAAAGTTTTTGGACAGCAAGCTTTCATACAAAATTATTGGTACGTTTGATGCCCTTGTGTGATTACCCCCGATTATTTCACTCATCCATATTATTGCTATGGAGCAAAACAGGTGTTAAACTCGTCCTAAAGAACTCGTGAAATTATGGAAAACATGCAATCGTGAAAAATTATCGGTAATTTTAAAGTTCTCGTGGTATTACCTCCGATTATCTCACTTGTCCATATTATTGCTATGCAGCAAAACAGGTATTAATAAGCGGTAATTCTATAATTTTTTAAAAAATTACAGCGGTAATTTCACGTTGTCATGGAATCAACCATAAAACCTTATTCAATGTCGTTGTCTGACTGACTTATTTAAGGTGACGTCCGAATATTCTAACACTACTTATTTATTTCTTAATAGTATTATTGATTCGAGAAATAATCTCACTAAATACCGCTCGAGCTTTAAAATGAACCAGATAATTTTTCACTCTGGCATGTTTTCCTTGCAAATTTCACTCGTCCTAAAGGACTCGTGAAACTATGGAAAACATGCAATCGTGAAAAATTATCGGTAATTTTAAAGCTCTTGTGGTATTACCCCCGATAATTTCACGTTGTCTAGACGACGGGGTATTATCATATTAACATATCATAATAACATATCGGTATATCATTAAAATAACAAGTGTATTGAAAATTATCGGTAATTTTAGAACGATATGCACGAATGCACAGTGCACGACGGGTTTTTTCTCATCCAAATTGAATGAATTGCATATCGGTCTAAAATTAACTATAATTTTCAATGCGCGAGTTGTACTCGAAGCAGAATTTCATGAACAAAATAATTAAAAACCCTTGCGATATCCTGTAGGTATCGAATCAATGTTCAATGTTCGAATCAATGTCAGGAAACTTATTGCGGTGCCAGGGGGGCATAATTTCACGAGTACTTCAGGACGAGTGAAATTTGCGAGGAAAACATGCCAGAGTGAAAAATTATCGGGGGTAATACCACGAGAGCTTTAAAATCACCGATAATTTTTCACGATTGCATGTTTTCCTTAATTTTACGAGTTCTTTAGGACAATTGAAATTTTAAAGGAAAACATGCCAGAGAGAAAAAAATTTTGGTTCATTTTAAAGCTCGAGCGGTATTTAGTGAGGTTATTTCTCGAATCAAGTTAATATAGACAACGACAATGATTAAGGTTTAGGCTAGTGTAAGTGATAATACCACGTCATCTAGACAACGTGAAATTACCGCTGTAATTTTTTGATAAAAGCACTCCTCTTATGGGAAAATTTATGCATGAGTGAAATAATCGGAGGTAATACCACGAGAGCTTTAAAATTACCGGTAATTTTTCGCGACTGTATGTATTCGATAATTTCACGAGTCCTTTAGGACGAGTGAAATTTGCAAGGAAAACATGCCAGAGTAAAAAATTATCTGGTTCATTTTAAAGCTCGAGCGGTATTTAGTGAGATTATTTCTCGAATCAAGTTAATATTGACAACATTGATTAAGGTTTAAGTTAGTGTAAGCGTTAATACCACGTCGTCTAGACAACGTCGTCTAGACAACACACTCTCCTTATGCAAAAAATTATGCATGAGTGAAATAATCACGATTATTTCACTCATCCATATTATTACTATGCAGCAAAACAGGTATTAATAAGCGGTAATTCGATAATTTTCTGAAAAATTACAGCGGTAATTTCACGTTGTCATGGAATCAACCATAAAACCTTAATCAATGTCGTTGTCTGACTGACTTATTTAAGGTAACGTCCGAATATTCTAACACTACTTATTTATTTCTTAATAGTATTTTTGATTCGAGAAATAATCTCACTATATACCGCGCGAGTTTTAAAATGAACCAGATAATTTTTCACTCTGGCATATTTTCCTTGCAAATTTCACTCGTCCTAAAGGATTCGTGAAATTATGGAAAACATGCAATCGTCAAAAATTATTGGTAATTTTAAAGCTCTCGTGGTATTACCTCCCTAAAATCTATATGATGAGCTAAGAAAGTAGAAGAGTAGAGCTAATACGTGGAGCCCATTCTCGAATGTCTGTGTAGAACAGTTACTGAGCACGGGTGACCCAAAAATAAGGTACAAATTTTGCACTTTTTTTAATTTTCTCGAAAATCGTGAAAAGGAGCTTTATTCTGATTGATGCATCTGGTAGTACTCAATGGCCTGTCTATATAAAATACTAACTTAAATATTGAAAAACCTTACCGTTTCCAAGATAAACAGAAAAATGTGAAAATTTTCTATATTTCGGTAGGTCGTCGAAATTTTCGTCCGAATTCGATTATCATAGATTTTATCAAAAGTGGTGTAATACGATAGAAGGGCGAAAAATATGTAAAATTATGTAACTAAATAATAAACACAATATGTAAAATTGGAATTATCAGTAACTTCCTTCCCCGTCAAAATGGCGCCTAAAACGTAATTTTTCCACATTTTATCCACTTTTTAACACTTATTTCCGCATAGTTCGAAAACTAAACATGGTATAACGATGCTAATAACACCAGTGAATAGAGCATTTATGACCACAAAATACCAGCTCAATTTGTCATTCCAGGTTTTTAATTTAGTTCGGGTAATGGTCGATCAAAATAAAACATTAACAAATTTTCATACAATTTTACAGTTCTTGGAACATAATTTTTTGAAAACAATGTTCTATACTAGATATTTGTCTTTAAACATTTGCGAATAAGAAGTTTTAGCATTTTTAGTTCTTTCTTATTTAATTTTTTTATAGACTTTTTTTGCCGGGCATTGTTCATAGGCCAGTTTTTTTCACAAATAAAAATTCCTCTTGGAAAATATACTTCTTTTTTTCAAGGAGTCTTCGGATAAATTCTTCTTTGCCTGAGATATGTGGATCAGTTTTTGTCAAAACAAATGTGTCGAGAGAATAGGATCTTCTTAGAACACGCTTTTATCAACAACAGTATTCTTTCCTAAAAAACTCTCTCAAGTAAGACACTTTGGCATTTTTATTTGACGTTTTTTTTGTTTTTTAAGGAGATTTGTGAAAAACTTTTCTTTGCCTGGGATCGTTTTTAGTCAAAACTAATTTCCTTGTTAAGCACTGAGATTAGTCTCAGGAAGATTCTGTTGTTCAATTAAGATATTTCGGGGCAGATTATTTAAAAAATACTCTTTGTTAAGCTACTAGCTTTAATTCGGACCGTTAAAGGCCAGCAGAATGACTGTAAAGTGGGTTTTCTCGTTTTACTTATAAAACAATTGAACATAAGCGGTCTATAATGACAACATTATGGCCTATTATTTACCGGTAAATAAAGCTGTCAGCTGTCAAGCGCATTAGGCGCCGTGCTATCGTCATACGGCGATTTTGTTTATCGGTTGCCACGGTAACGAATCCTCCATATGATTGAAGACGCGCGTGTTCTTAGTAATAAAATATGCGGAACGCTATCTTACTAATTTAGGCCATTTTTTGTTGTAGATTTATCGAATCTAGTAGTGGAAAAAATCGTATATACTCCGCGGTTATGAACTACTTATGACCCTCACGTCTTAGATCTCTCAGCGCTACGCGCTTCGGGATCTAAGTTAATTTAAACTTGACGTTCGGGTCATAATAATGTACTTCACAATCTTGGTTTATAATATACTATTAAACGAATACGAACAGGTTTACGGGTATAGGACTGAATAAAACCAGCTCTCGTTAAAAAATTGCCGACGTTTCGATTGTATATTATAATCTTCTTCAGGGCTTTATTTTTAAGTTGAGAACATAGTTGTGTCAATGGAGTTTAGTGCACCAGTACACATAATGGAGGAATTGGAATGAACCAAACCAGGCACTCCCGTCTCGAAATAATTGTAAGCGGCGTCTTTCTTGACAGAATGCTCGACCAGAAATATTATTAAACATTAGCAAATAAGTGCTTTTCTTTGAAAATCTATTTCTTTTTTTCAAGGTGTCTTCTGATAAGTTTTTCTATTCCTGGAATATAATTAGCCTATTTTTTGTCAAACTCACTGTCCTTTCAGAACTATTTACCATTGAAAATATTCCCAGGTAAAATTTTCTTCTTTTGCAACAATTTCTGACAAAATCTACTTTATCCGACTGTGCAGGGTTTCACGGCCGGTCAAAATACAAACCAACGCGTTTTCCGGGCTTTGAAGCTTTGGTCCAATGGAACCTCCTCCTGACGTTTCGTCTAGAGCTGCGGCAGACATTATCAAAGGCGATGAGGCAAAGCGCGAAGTGATCTCCCGTGCTTCTCGACGTTGACTGATTCCGACTGTGGAGAGCTCCGTGGTATTTATTCCCCCGCCGTTGCGCTGCAGTGAAAGGACTGGGATGGGAAGCGCAGATCTCAATGGCTTCTCTCGTTAATCTCGGATAGAAATGCTGCGATTGATATAAAATATCCACCTCGTTGAAAAGGACGTTGTGACCTTCGGAGAGAACGTGCTCTGCTACTGCTGACTTTTGTGTTTGTCCCAGCCTGCAACTCCTCTTCCGTTCCGGTAATCCTCGTGTTGACACTGCGTTTTGTGATGCCAATGTATACCGAGCCACAGCTGCATGGAACTCGGTAAATTCCGGGTGCCGATAGGGCATCTCTGCGGCCTTTGGCCGATCTCAAGCTCTGTCGTATTTTTCGCAGTTCGAGTGGGTCTAAAGACAGTTTTAACACTGTGCCTTTTCAGTAGCTTGCCGATCCGGTCCGTTACTTTGTAAATGTATAGTAGACTAGTCCATCCGCGCTTTTCCTCATCTTCTCCCGTTGTTCCTTCCTGGCGCTCTACATTCCTTGGACGAACTCGTGTTTGCTGTATCAATTCCAACCAAAGGAGAGTCCAACCAAAGGAGAGAAAACAGAGTCTTTATAACTCCCCTTTTCTGTCTGGGATGATGATTTGATCCGTTATTGAGATATCGGTCAGTACGTGTTGGTTTTCGATAAACGGTGTGTGCGAGCTTCCCATTCGGCGTTCTTCATACTAAGACATCCAAAAACGGTAGACGTCCTTCCTTTTTGTATCTCCATAGTGAATTGAATTTTTCAGTTGTTAGAGTTGAGGTGTAAGAGGAAGTTTTGAAGTTCGCCCACGCCATGGCTTCAAATAAGAAAAGTGACGTCCACGTATCAGAACCAGCACTTTGGGCTCTTATTTACGGTTGCCAAAGCCTTGGCCTCGAAAAGTTCCATACAATAGTTGGCTATTAGTGGACTGCCCAGAGCCAATCTAAAAGGAATCCGGCAGCCGGAAATAATTCAGACGGGTGGAATCCAACGAGGTGAATATCTTATATTAATCGCAGTGGTTCTATCCGAGACTAACGAGAGAGGCCATTAAAAACTTTAAACACGACAACAATTTCAACAGGAAGGAGGAAATTCTAAATGCAGACTGGCAGCGAGTTCTACGACATACTTCAAGTGAGCCGAAACCCCGCGCCACCACTACCCCCATCCCAGTCTTTCCACTGCAGCGCGACGGCGGGGGAATAAATACCACGGAGGCCTCCACAGTCGAATCAGTCAACGTCGAGAAGCACGGGAGATCACTTCGTCCATCGCCTTTGATAATGTCTCCCGCAGCTGTGGACGAAACGTCAGGAGGAGGTTCAATTGGAACACGTCTGTAACGCGCGGAAAATGCTTTGGATTGTAAAATCTTTATCTAGGATGTTTTTAGAACAAGCTTTTTGAGAAGAACTTTCTTCAAGTTAGAAGTTTTATTCCACTTATCATTATTTTTAACACAAAATATTTGCAGAATTTTTTTTTCTCATGACATTTTTTGATAAATTGTTTTTACCTAGTATGTTCTTAATGCATGCTCCGTTGAGAACATTATTCTTCTCTAAAAATTTGTCTTTCAAACGTTACCAAGTAGGACTGTTTGACATTTCATTAAAAAAAAATGTTTCTTTTTGCCTGAGTTTTTCTTACATTAGTTTTCTTCGTAGCAAATGTTCCTGAAAAAAATTGTTTATCACCGAGAATATCTTCAGAAAAATTTTATTCCATCAGGATTTTTCCTGGCATATCCTTCTGTGCCAAGGATGCTCTAAGAATATTCTTCTTTGACGACAATATTCTAAAATTGCGTTAAAATTTTGTCTTTGAAACATTTGAAAGTAAGAATTTTTGGCGATTTCTTCTAAAATGTTTTTCTTCTTTGAAGGATCTTTCTGATAAACTTTTTTCTTTCTAGAATGTTTTTAGACCAGTGTTTTTCACAGCAAATATTTCTAAAAAATTGTTTATTAACAAGAATATTGCCATAAAAATGGTCTTAAGATATTTCGTGACAGATACTTTTATGTTCCTAGAACATTTTTTTTGTTGTCATTGTTATAATTATCATTTGTCTTCATATCAAAAGTTCCTAAAAAATTGTTTATCACCGAGAATATCTTCAAAACATTTTCTTCTCTCAGAAATGTTACTGGGAGATTTTTATTTGCCTAGGATGTCCTTAGAACATTTTTTTACGACTAAAATTTTTTGCAATAAAAAGTTTTTTTAACTTTGCATATGTTATTTTCATGAAGTTTTCCGATAAACACTTATTTGCTAGGTTGTTTTTAAAACATACTTCTGTAAGAATAAAATTCCTTTCAATAGAAATATAGAAGAGAATTAGAATTAGAATAGAAAAAAAATCCTTTCAAACATTCCCAAGTAAAATGTTATAGATTTGCTTTTGAAAGTGTTCTTTTGGAGTTTTTTGATAAATTTGGCATTCGTTTGGTTGAAATTTATGTTGATTTTTCTTTAGCTAGTCCTTCTTAGAGCATGCTTCTTTGAGAACATTCTTTGCCGCCGAATATTTACTTTTGAAATTTTCGCAAGCACACATGTTTCTTTGAAAATCTTTTCGTTGATTGAAGGGATATTCCTGCATATTCTTTTTTTGCCTGGAATGTTCTTAGACCACAAGTTGAGATAATGTTATTCTATTGTCAGACACAGTGACAGTTTCATTAATTAAATATCGGAAACTAAAGGTGATAAAATGGAACAGCAGTTAGTACCAGGCAAAAAGCTTTCTTTAAAGCTATTTTCTCAGTCATATAGGAAAAACTAATTGTTTGTTCGTGGCACATTTCTAACGCAATATTTTTTTCCTTCTGTTTCTAACAAGCAAAAATTCGAAAAGTTGGATCTATTAGTTTTCAACACCCTCTAACAACAATCAATAAGTTGTACCAAAAAAGTGTCGACGAATTGAAAAACATTTCAAAATAGAACCTTCCGTAGGGATCCGACCCTTAGAGACCTTTAGACCGTCCCATAAAGTAGCTACATACAAAAGCTTTCTTTTAGCTTTCTAGCTCAATCCGTTCCAAAGATATCGGCATAAAAGCAATTGTTTTCAAGTGGCCATCTTGAATTTTTAAAAATGCAATTTTCACCTAATATTACATAAGGAAAATCTACCATTTGATTTTCAACTCGATATCACCATTGGTCACCATTCATCAAATAGCTATACCCTAGCTACAATCAGCTACATACGTCTCTACTATGTCAGTTAGTGCCCATGGTATCCCCATGGGCACCCGACATCCAAAGTTGAACCATGTACCATAAACAGTTCATTAAATATTAACGTTACTCACCTACTGTAGCTATGATAGCTACAGCAAATACGTACCCTAAATATAACGTAATTTACATTCGTCCCATATAACATCCTTTGACCAACGTCTTTCTTATGAGAAATACACGTGTAAAAGCCTGAGAAGTTATTTGCAAAATTTCATTAATGGTACCCATAGATTTGGTACCTTAAGGAAGGTTTCGCCAAATGGCAACTTGCAGTCCATTCCCTAGAGAACCATGGTATCAAATTTCAGCTCTCTAACTTTATTCGTTTCAGAGATATCATCATTCTTTAATCACCCTGTTTGAGGCAACAATTTTTTTTCGCCTCCATCTTTTATTTATGACGAAATCAATACTGTCCCATTTAAAAAGCATTGCTCAATGGATTTATTATGGGAAAGTCGAAAAATTGCTAAAATGAAATATTAACTTGACCCTTGTCTGCCTAAAAATTGAAAAAAAATACATTTTTGTCCGAATTTGTAGTCACCACTGCCTTGGCGTTGTCGGGCCTCGACGTCATCAGCCATCATGAATCCCGACCAGTCTTTGCGGAAACGTTCTCGAGGACCGGGCATTTTGCCAATAAGCTTCCTAGAAATCTCCAAATTTTCTCCTGACATAAAATTGTCCACGCTTTTCGGCCGATTTTCCTTGGCTTAAGTCTGTAGAGTCAATGTTTACATTTAGGAAAATCTCACCTGTCAGTGGCAGAATCCGCCGCTCCCGAGCGCTTCCGACACCAAGTTAGTGGCAGGTGAATCGGAACCATTCGGGATTTTGGGCCAAAATTTTGAAAAATCTGCATTTTTCGTTTCGAAATTCAATTAAGACCATTTCTCGACATCACAGCGAAAAAGTGGTTCCTAGGTGCCAAAAATAAAACATTCCAAGGTATCCCCTGGGATAGAACGCCATTCGATTGTATGCACGGTTTCGGCACAAATAGACCTCAAAGTGACAGTTTGAAATTTAAAGTTTAAAAATTTATAAACATTTCAAATTCAAAGCTCTGAATTATTTCAGATTTTTTACTGCAAAAATGTGAAATCTACAGGGTGAAATGTGAGAAAAGTACACCCAAATTGGCAAAAAATGTGGCACAGAAAAACTTTTGTAGCTCGCCCGGTATAAGAGCTATCAGTGTTGCAATGGCGCCAGATGCAGTGGAGTAGATACTTTATAAAAAGTGGTGTAGATATACGCAACAGCGGAGTAGTTTGATACATTGTTATCATTTTAAGGGCACCAATGGTAATGCTAAGAGGAGTATGTCTCGCTCTTTCTGTTCCTCTGCTGCCAGCGACTTTGTGTACTTCTCTCTCTTTTCGAGCTTTTCTAGCGAAGTATTTTAGGTTCATTTTCGAACCAAAATTCTCTACAAAAAATAATTTTTTGACGCAATAAAAAGTTTTATTTCGAGTCAAAACCATAAAAATCTGTGGAAAATCGAGACACATTAATTTGAAAAACACAAATCTTGGGCCAAAACTGTCTCAAATTAATTTCCATCACAATTAGAGTTTATCTTTAAAAGAGTTCAATTGTGTTGCAATTTTTATTTTTTTTTAATTTGTAATGAGGAACGATGTTAAGACGACTCTAACAAGTTCAGAATTTCCTCCAATACAATGAGTACTATGTAGAAGGGAATTCTTTGGTCGCATTAGGGATGCACGATTTCGAATCGTACATCCCTAATGCGACCACAACGTTTGCAACCAGGTTGTAGCGAAACTTACGTTATATAAAGTGCTGTTTTATTTTGAATCTACTATGTGTTCATTAGAATCCGTCATCTAGAAACCTATAAAATTAATTTGTTACTTTGAAGCATTTCGTCACTTACTCCTTGGATAGTGTGTTTTCACTTAGGTTAAATGTCAAAATCTGTGGACGACATTGACGGCTCCAGAGCGTTTTGTTTGAAAGTATCCTCATTCTTTGTTTTCTTGATATGAATTTAAGGATGAGAATAGTCTCAGACTATTCTCATCCTTAAACTTAGCATTTTGGATGGCAGCAGTAGATTCTCTGCCTAGTGCTGCCACCCAAAATAATAAGTAATTGACAAATGTCAACAAGTGACAGTGACAATTAGTAGATGGAAGGTTAAGTTATGACGTATCTTTATAACTCTCTTTATATCAAAAAGGAATTAAAATAAATTCCGACATACACGTAATTTAATTAAATTTAAACTCTCAAGTCGCTATTTAACTAACTTCTGACTTTAAACACGGAACTTAACGAAATTTTAACTCGGAGTTTAGTTAAATTCGGGATTTAACTAAATTTAATTGAAATTTAACTGATTTCTGATTTCCAATTCGGGAATTCACTAAATTCTGACGTATATTGAATTTAACTAAATTCCCATTTTAGACTTGAAATTTGACTATATTCTAATTTTTTAAACAAAGAGAAACGAAATTTAATCATATTCCGATTTTATACAAGGAACTTAATTAAATTCCGACATACACAAAATTTAACAACATTTTTATTTTTAACTCGGAATTTAACTAAATTCCAACTTTAAAGTTGCAAATTAACTAATTTCTGACGTTAACATGAAACTTAACAATATTTCGGTTTTAAATTTGTTGTTTATCTAAAATAGGAATATACTTAAATTCCGATTTGACACTGCAAGTTTAAGGAAATGCCGACTCTAAAGTCGGAATATAACTGACTACTGATTTCAAATTTGAAAGTTCACTAAATTTAAATACATATATGGAATTTAATTAAATCCCGATTTTAAACATGGAATTTAAATAAATCCTGATTTTGGGACAAACATGGAAAAACGGAATTTATTCAAATTCCGATTTTATGCAATAAATTTATATAAAATCCGACTTACACGGACTTTGTTTAAATTTTGATTTCAAACTTGGAATTTAACAAAATTCACGGTACGTATCTATTCTTTGATCTTGAAATATAACTAAATCCCGATTTTAAAATTGGAATTTAACTAAATTCTGATTTTTCAAACATGGAAAAACGGAATTTTATCAAATTCCAATGTTCACCTAAACTTACCGAAATTTCGACTTTAAACTCGGAGTTTTACTAAATTCGGAATTTAATTAAATTCCGATTTTAGATTGCAAATTTAACTAAATACCCATTCTAAAGTCGGATTTTATGAGAATTCTGATTTCAAACTCGAAATTTTACTAAATTCTGACATATACGGAAATTAACTAAATCCTGATTTTAAACTTGGAGATAACTAAATTTTGATTTTTCAAACATGGAAAAACGGAATTTAGTCATATTCCGATTTTATACAATATCGCGAATTTATGTTCGGCTCTCTTCTCGACCTAACGCCCAACTCCCAAGCCCACAGTTAAGCATTTGTCAACCAACGTTTATCCCCGAAGAATGTTAGTTGGTAGTTATGTAAATATATTACAAAAAACTCCTACAACTAAAACGTAAAAGTAGAGTAGAACTAGGACTACTTGGAGCAGGGTAGTAAATTAGAAAAAAAGGAGTAGAAATACTCTGAACGGCGTAAGTATGGCAACACTGGGAGCTAGACCAAAACTAACAAGTATTTTTTTTGTCTCCACGTCTTGTAGTTATACGTCTACAAACAAAATTGGGCCCCGCTATAGTTTTCGTAAAAATCGCCAAAAACTATACTTAACTCTTTTGCACACTTTTTCTTAACTGTCTTTGGAAATTTTTTACTCAGACTGTGTTAAAGTGGCATTTTTGTGGGGATAGGATTAAAAGTGCCCAAGAATATGCTGTTTTCCCTGTCGTCTAACTAAGAAGGTCTATAAGGCCAATAAGTTGGCCATTACAATTTTTTTTAAACCGTCGCAAATTTGCGAATTTTTCTAGATTTTCCTATTTCACTTATCAGAATTAGACTTCAAAATTTTTCATCTGCACATATGAGGAAATCCACCAATGGGAGCCCCATAGATACCATACTGCATATAGCCCCGGAGTTACGCTAAAGACGCGAAAATTTTGGATACCAAAAAAAAAAACGCATTTTTTACTTTGGTACGCCACTACTCGGATTATTCGATTATTCCAATTATGGACTCTTAAAACTGGACCACCCTATATAACCAGCCGCGTCAGACTGTATACCCCGTGTTCATAGAAAGACGATCGTAGAAAACGTTATCTACAAGACTGAAGTTGAAACTGAACCGTTATCTAGAAGAAAAGGATGTATGTCATAATGAAAGTAAATATATTTTTTGTTATTTTATTTTATTCATTTGGCACAGACAACTAGATGACGTTTTCAATTACTCACCTAATGCCGTGTAACATTCCTGAAAGAATACGGTTCCATACACTGCACTGATTTGCCCCAAAATCGCCTGAGGGAACTCAGTCAAAAGGAACAGGATTAACACTGCCAGTAGCATTTTTGTCGTCCTATCCTTTTGCGTCTCTTTGTAAATTTGTATAGAACCGGGTTGTTTCCGTTGGCCGCTCATATCTTCCAAGGGATGACACGAATTTAGCAACCTATTTCTCCGCCTCCTTGTTTCCATTAGGACCGCTATAATTTTGTAGGACAGAACGCTTAACAGCACGCAGGGCAACAGTTTTAGGAGCAAACTGTATAACCATATGCTCACTTTTAATCGGTCATTGGGGTGCAATACGTAAATAGTCTCATTTTTGAGCTCGGAGTTTCGGTACTTATCCCTGTTTTGTTTCGCCACTATAAGCCCATTCAAATCACATGTCTGGTTGTACGCTTTAACTTCTAACGTGGAGAACATGGGATAGCATAATAATGGACACACTATGTATGTCGTCACAATTACGACTAAGGTCTTTCTTTGATCCGAACAAATGTTGCTTTGATGTAGCTGTGAAACGTACACGTAGCGCCAAATTGCTAATATAATCGTCAGGCAACAAGCAATAAAATGTAGCGTGAGGGTGAATAGCGAATGAAACATGTAGTAAATAGCCCACTGGTAATTAAAATGGCTGTAATAAAGCGGTTTAGGAGGTAGATTGCGATGAATTGTAAATGGAATGTATTGTAGCATAACTAGAAGGTCCGCAACGGCGAGGCCCGTTAAAATGTAATTGGTCGGAGAGCGCATTTGTTTCGTTCTTAGCACACAAATATTGAAAACGTTTGCGATTGACCCGAACACACAAACTGTCAAACTGAGGAATCCATGCACGTTCTCCTTGTACTGCTGTTTGAAGGTGTCCAGGTCGCAGTATGTATGATTTGTCATGTTTGCTTCGAGAAAGTCGGTCATTGTTCATTGATCCATCGTCTGAAAAAAAGAAAACAAACGTTTTAGCTTTTAGCATAGTAGCAAGTAACAAACTATTAGCGTAGTTCGCTGAAAACTCAGTTTTAGCAAGGGATTTATAGAGACTTTATATTTTGATGTTTAAGCGCAAAAATACACGTCTTCATACCGCACTTAAAATCGTTCGGAAAGTAGTACTTTGCCGCCCTAGTATGGTAAAGTAGAAAATCGTGCGGTAAGTCATAAGTAACTTTACCGCACGGTTTTAGATAAAATCTTGTTGAAAGTTTGAGATAAAATAATGAGATGAAATACATTCTTTTACGTTTAATCGCATTCTATCAAACAACCGATTGAAAAAGATTTTGACATTTTTTTAAAATATTTTATTGAGACTATTAACACACATTATAAGTAACAGAACAATAAATAGGAAACACTTACGTACAAAACCTAAATGTAACTATACGATATGGTGATATGACATTGACAATAGAGTTAATAAATAGACACCGGGAGTTAATCATAAATTGGCATTTTTTAACTTGGTATGATATACAAACCGCATCCTTGGAAGCTTGCTGGTTGTTCGGGTAGAGGGGAAGCAGAAAATGGCCGACATTGCTAAAAACAACATGGCGCAATTTGAATCTCCAACGACACATGTCCAGATGACATAAGCACATATAGGCGTATCATATTTTTTTTTGTATTCCTGCTGTTCAAAGAAACAAGTATACGATTGTTACGGTTGTGGGATGCAGACCAAAACATTTAAATATTTTTATATTTAAATGATTTTTAATACAAACCTACTATCCCTATTTATTGAATTTTTTTAGATTGATAATAGAATAAAAATACAAACGACGTCAATGGCTAACGGCCGTTAGTCATTACCACAAAACACAAATGAGCTTATCGGTGAAAAGATAATTTCCCAGATTTATTTTTATAATTGCAAGTTTTATACACAAAATATTGTCTCACCATGGCTAACAAACAAATTAAAACACATAAACTATTAAAACATTCAGGAAACCAGAAAAAAAAATTCCAGGAAATAATTCTCGTAAACTGACGTAAACCGCGTGTCACAGGATTCTGCAATGTTGCCGATTGTGACCAGTTGGCCATCTCAAAAGTATTTTTTTTTCTTTTATCGTCATAAGTGTCTAATTAATCACCATTCAAAAATTATTTCGACAGCAATAGATATTATAGTACTATCGTGGTGTAAAGATTCGCAAGATATTATCCAAAAAAGGACGTACCAATTTACTAGCAAAGTAATCCTGGCAACACTGTATGTAGGTTTGTTTATCACGCCAATATTGAAAAATGTAAATAAACACCTCTACGTTGATAAATCCTCTGTGGTTACCTGACTGTACAAGGTGGAGTTTAATAGTCGAGTTTTGCACATTTTGAATTTGAATTGAAGGAATAGTACAATCTAAAGTATTTTCCGGGCTTTCAAGACGGGCTCAAATGGCATTTCTTCTTGACGTTTCGTCTACAGCTGCGTAGACATTCTCAAAGGCGGTGAGGCATCCACAAAACGCAGTGTCAACACGAGGATTACGGAACACAAGAAGAGTTGCAGGTTGGGACAAACACAAAAGTCAGCAGTAGCAGAGCGCCACCGCTACCCCATTCTAGTCCCTCCACTGCAGCGAGGCGGCGGGGGAATAAATACCACGGAGCTCACCACAGTCCAACAAGTCAACGTCGGGAAGCACGGGAGATTACTTCGCTCAATGCCTCATCGCCTTTGGTACTATCTGCCGCAGCTGTGGACAAAGCGTCAGGAAGGAATTCCATTGGACCACGGCTTCCAAGCCCCGAAAACATTCTATATTGTAATATTTATACGTTTCTAAAATTACGTGTGGTCAAAAATACACCCCCTGGTTGAAAACTAACAGGTGTGCATGCGCAGACTGTCAAGTTCCGCCTCTTAATTTTCAGAAACTCTGAGAGTAATTGCTTAATTTATATTCTTATTGAGAAAACAAAAGGCCGGTTCATACATTAAAACAGTCTTATCAAAATTTTAAATGAAACATCTTGAAAATAAATTAGACTCTAAACGTTTAAATTCGAATAAAACATGTAATGCCCCATGTAGAAATGTTAGTGGATGTTATATGTAATATTTCAAGTAGATATTAAAATTTAAACAAAAACAACAATGTTCTTACGCCCGACCGTCGGTCCACAGAGATTCGGGCCGAAGCGGCAACGCCGAACGCAGACCACGACCTCAGGAATCCATCTAGAATAATCGAGAACCGGGAACAGTCGCCTCCGTACTCGAAAGTACGAGAGTGTGTTTAGGCCGGGTATATAATAACCAGGGAGGCGCGCGAGATGTTATCGAATAGATAGTGCAGCATAGTAAAATAAGCGGAGAAGCGAACTGTGCGAATTGTTAGTAGAGAGTAATTATTGTGTTTTAATCGTGTTGCAATAGATAAAAGTAAATAAAAGTGTGTAGTTAATTGACGATAAATTATTGGAACCCGTATCCCGTAACAACTGGTCACAACTGGTGTCAGAAGTGGAATAATTTTCGTCAAATTTATGACTGACTGTATGGACAAAGTAGTCGTTGCGCGCGTGGAATTATGCGTGGTAAGGACAGTGCAAGAACTTTGGTATTTTCTACATACCATATACTCAATCTACGACGAAGCATGGAGTAGCAACTGGCAGCACTTATGGAAATGCTGAAGAAGGACAAAGAGGAACAAAGTAATTCTCTGGAAGAACAAGAAAAACAAAAGCAACTTGAAAAAAAGGAACAAGAAAAACAAAGGCAGCTCGACAAAGAGGAACAAAGAAATGTTCTAGAAGAACAAGAAAAAGAAAGGCAACTTGAGAAAAAGAAACAAGAAAAACAAAGGCAACTTGACATAAAGGAACAAATAAAAAATCAAGCTGCTCTGTTTCAAGCATTCGCGGATGGTGGTCGCGAGTTGCAAGAACTTGTCTCAACCAAAATCACTGAAATCAAGCAAGACTTGGATCAAGTCAAACAAGACGTGGATCAAGTCAAACATGAAATAGAGATGAACATGACGGAGCTAAAAGAACGGTGGCGAATCTGGAAAACACGTCGCAGTGGGCCAACTTCAACCGCTAAGCGAATAAACATTACTAAGCCTCCAGTTTTCGACGGCACTACTTCTTGGAGCATTTATAAAAACCAATTTGAGGTGGCAGCAGTTAAAAATGGATGGACTGATTCAGACAAGGCTACCAAACTTTTAGCAGCTTTGAGAAGAAAGGCTGCAGACGACATCATGCCTACATTGTCCACCACTGAAAAGTGCATTTACAACGCAATTGCAGCGGCGTTAGAGCGGAGGTTTGGTAATGCCCATCGCAAAATAATTTACCAGACAGAATTACGGATGAGGCAGCAACAGAAGCCAGGCGAACACCTACAGGAATTTGGAGCGGACATTGAGCGTTTGATAAGATTAACTAAATAAGATTTATGCTATTTGCTGCATGAACGCTAATAGGAGTATACATGAAACCAACTCTTGGAAATAATATTTAATGTCTTCCTGCTTACTTTATTATTAATAATTTAAAATAATTATCGTTATCTATTTGTTTTTTAGTCCATATAGTGCAATAATAACTTCATTAACGGAGGCAGGCAAAGCAAAATAATGTATGCAAGTACTAGCAGCCCCAACATGTAACGTGTATATGACAGTACAGGTACGAGTCAGAAAGCTGTGCGACACGCAGAAACTAATGGGCTGAAAAGTGATTTCAGACTCAGCAGATTTCCTGTAATCGTAGGCTACTTTGATAGATACTAAAACCAAAAAGCTATTCAAATTAAAACTGCCCTCAGTAAGGTTGAGCCAAAAAGCTTTTACATATAGGGCATAGGGATTACCAGGTACCAATTAATTTTCTTAAAAGCCTAAATTTACAAAATAGATTTCTCTTAGAGTTAAAAAAGAATACAAATACACCCACTCGGTGCCACTACTCTCTAGTAGAGCTGTAGACAGTTTTCCTACAAGAAGTTTTATACAATTTTAAAACCTACTATTCCAAATGTAAAAAAAAGATTGTTGTGTATACTCTGCTTGCTCTTGTTAATAAAATTTTAGTTTAGTAGCATTTCCAGTTTAAGAAAAAAAATTAGAGAGCATTCTTAAAGTAAATTGTTAGTTTGATGGTGTGTCTCAAACATAGTTATATCTTAATTTTTAGGTTGGTCAAACTATAAAAATTATCAAAACTGCAAGTTTAAAGTAACAGGAAAATTCTTAAAGCTCATCAGAGTAGAAAAAATCCTGCAAGATATATCCTCCTGTAAGATATGTCAGATCAGGACTTTGAGGTGTTTTAAAGTGGGAAGAGCAAATTGCACAGAAGACATTTCTTAGGGAAAGCATGCAGGGTTTTTTGCTATGTAAAAAACACACTACCCATAGCGTTAAAGACCGCTGGCTGTACCTACAAAGAAGATTCAATGTCAGAAGTCCATGAATGAGTTTTTGTGCATGGAAGTATGGACTGTGTGCAATAAGTATGAAATTTACGTAATCATTTGTTATCAGCTTCTAGAAGGTAAGATCATTTCGAGGACCGTTTCCTTTACTTCTTTACCATCAAGATTAATATTATAACATTTTATATTTTTTAATTCAGAACCACAATTTACTACTAAGCCTTGCACACTGCAATTAACCACTAGGTATCCAATGCCGATAACAAATAATGCATCCTGAAGAACAGGATAATGATAACCAAAAATCCTACTATTGGAAATAAATACTTCAGGTAAAAATTGACTTTTCAATCTCCATCAGGCTTTACTTTATTATATTTTAGCAAACCAAAAGAAGAAGTGTATAGAATATAAAGATTGCAAAGGTAACAAGATATTGTTACTAAGCATAAAATATTTTAGATTATATGGACACAAGAAGCTAACTCATGCAGAAGTTATTTAAGTCCAATGCAAAACCTTATTAATGGGTAAGAGAGTCATATCTGGGCGGTATATCGAAGTTGGGGGCGCATTATTTTCTTCTAAGAATGAGCAAATAATTATATGGTAAAGAGGTCATAATTATTCATAGGACAGTTCCTAATTTTTGCGCAATATTATAGATCAGGATGGAGTTTGGCATAATAATTGTCATATTGCAACTGGTGCTACTAAAGCATGTTTTTTGTAACTCGTCATTGCTTGATGAAGATTTGACACTTTTAAATGAAACTCCCTACTTGAGATCAATAGAACCAACAGTTTCAATTGAACTGTGTTTTTGCATTAGTTCTATAAACTCACAGCTGACCGGCAAACTCAAGAGTTCGAATCTCCAGCTGCACAAAAAGAAATAATTTAGCGATTTTTGAGGGTTGTGTATATTCAATGTTATGTTATTGTATTGTAATTAATAAATATGCATTAATAGAAAGTCTTGCAAGCTAGCATTTATGACATGAAAATTGGTGTCTTTTTCTCTAGGATTCAGCTAGAGCCATTTCCGAATTTCTTTGAACTATAATCAAGCATTGCAGTGGGGCAATGAAACAATTAAGAAACAATGAGTTCAGTTCTTAAAATATAACATGTGCTCACAGTCAGCTTTGAGTTCAAAGTCAGCATTATTGTTACATGTGGATGTAAATTATTTGAATGGCATACAACTAATTTA
Organism: Taphrorychus bicolor; assembly: GCA_951812265.1. NCBI lineage: Eukaryota > Metazoa > Arthropoda > Insecta > Coleoptera > Curculionidae > Taphrorychus > Taphrorychus bicolor. The sequence goes on along the minus strand of CATOSE010000201.1, from coordinate 68,161 downwards.
ATATTAGCTCTAACGTTCTGATTATTGTCATTCACAGCCCTGATGAAGTTTAATGTAAAATTAAACGAAACGTCGGCGAAGAGGTTGTAGTACTTATTGTCCCAATCCGCCAAATTACATCCACATATATTTCTCTGGGACGCAATCATATTCATATTATTGTTACATTTTCATGCTTCCAACTGCCGCAGCCATATATCATTTTCTTGGTACAAAAAAAAATGTTTTATATATATTGTCACTAGTACTTATGTAGAATGAATGCATTGCTGAACACACATTTACCAAAAACTGAATCTCGTCTACTCTCGTTTTGGAAGATTTATTTTAAAATATGTATATTAATAAAATATAATATACCTACTAGCGAAGAGCCTCGATGCATTACTAGATTCTCAGTTATTAATCATTATTATTAAAATCTTAAACAAAAAAAGCTATGTGGCAACTATGTGAGCATAATGGGTTTCGTGCACATGACGCCATTTTGCCAGAATTTTATTAAATATAACTTCACTTTAATAATTAATTACATAATGTTTGCAATAAAATTGTTTTTTTGCATTAATTTTAAATCCTACTAAGGCCTTTTTGGGGGATCTAATTGATCCAAACTTTAAATTTAGTTATGTTGGTGCAGAAGCACACGAATACAATATATTTTTTGTTTTCAAGCAATGTAGTCACGTGCCGCACGAAACCCATTGTAAACAATAATCTTAACCTCACACTGAATAATAATCACTGTCACTGTCAGTCATGTTATACCGGGTGAAATATGTCAGTTTTCCAACGCCCACTTGACGACAGAAATAAGTGAATGGATTATATGCTGTTGAACTTCGAGAAAGTTTAAAGGAGATCCAGCGAAACGTGAGGACAAGAAACGGGGACATGAAAGCCAGGTACGACCTAACGGCAAAAGAAAGGAAAGTCTCCCAAGTTGTCTCCAAGTTAGGAGGTTCCATATAAAGTCAATCAAACGGATCAACAACGTGGTATACAGGATCCAACGTACCCCTAGAGCAAAGATAGAAGGGGTTCATCTTGAACGGTTAAAGACTTACAGTCGTGGAGATTTCTCTGATCAGGACGATCAGAGCGAAGAGGGGGGCAATGTTACGCCCGATCGTCGGTCCTCATAGAATCGGGCCGAAGCGGCAACGGCGACTTCCGATCGCGACCCCGGGAACCAATCTAGAATAAACGAGAACCGGAAACAGTCGCCTCGATTCTTGAAAGTACGAAAGCCTGTTCGGGCCGGGTATATAAATCAGCGAGCCGCGCGAGATCGAGTCGAATAGATAGTGCAGTGTAGTAAAATAAGCGAAATAAGCGGACAAGCGAACAGTGCGAATTGTTAGTAGAGAGTAATTGTGTTTTAATCGTGTTGTAATTTTTAAAGTTAAATAATTGACGATAAATTATTGAAACCCGTATCCCGTAACAATACTCTTTGGAAATACCTAAAAAAAGTGTTTTAAGGTACAATAAATATTAAAGTAGTTCTTTCTCAAAGCAACAGCGAAGGGATATTAAGATGTTTCGTTGATTCCGTTTGGGGTAGTAGTAATGGAACAGACCGAACAAAAAAGTAAAACAGGCTACAAATTTCAATTGTTGAAGTGTTACAAGATATGCTAGATCCCGAAGAGACAATTGTAACTAGCAGGTTCTTCTACAGAAGCTGAATATATGACTTTATTTGAAACTATCAGAGAAGCTATATGGTTAAAGTTTTAAGCAAAAAGTAATAAAAATGAAATTCGAGAGCCGACTAATATTTATAAACGGACCATAAACGAACCAAACATATTGACATTAATTACCAAGTTTCTACAGAATAAATTGAGAAACATTTTTGTAAAGTTAAATTATATTCCTACAGGTGTTCAACTACGAACCAAATAGGTCGACAGCAATAGCTTCCGGTCTGATTAGGTTTTCTTGGGTTTCCTTAAACCCTGGCAACAAATGTTGGGCTGAATTGGAATGTCCCCAGAGAATACTAGGAAAGAGTTGGTATCAAGTGCTTTTAATTGCATTCATTAAATTTATGTTAGATATAAAATTATATCTACAACAAGTTTCAGAAAAGTACTGACAAACTTTAGGGGGTTATAGAGGAAGCCAAGTCATACAAATTTTGCTTGTAAACTCCTATCCGCAAACGCACCTTTTTCGAGATACTTAAAGAAATATTTCGTTTATAAGTATTTTGTTTATATTTCAGCGACTAGTTGAGATAGACAACTGAATTTTTGTACACGTTTTACCATTACTTGGGCGTACTTTATGAGTAACAGAGCGCGCTTTTTCATGTGCCAGTGGGCGGAGTATTTTGGGGTCGCCTGGAATTGTTTTGCCTCTAACTACTACGCCACTGGAATAAATTGCAATTTGGAAGCACATTGTGAAAGACCAATACTTTCTACACTGAAAAGTTGCTCTAGGTCAAAAGCACTAATGTGAAGCGTTTTTGTGATAAAAACGGAATTTTATGATAAAAACATGGGAAATAGAGAAAAAATTATTTTTTCTACGAGCGTGCTTATTATGTCACTTTCCAGCACAACCTGTGCGAAAGTAAATTTGGCGTGCGGGAAAATAAATATTTAAAGAATGCCTGATTTATAATATAATTTAGGCTTTATAGTCTGTCTATCTAGATAGGTGCATCTGCCTTACAGCCGTATTAAACATTTTTAACTGTTTTAAGGAAATGTCAAAGTCAGATTTTCAGCGCCTACTTGACGGCAATAATAAGTGAATCGTTTATACTTTTTATTCCAATGTCACCAGTTCATGCCTGAAACATTACGTCACGCCAACAATCACATTAAGTTTTTGTCATAACAACCAATTGATTGTTGATTAATTCAGCTGTCATACTGTTGACAAAGATAACGTTCTATCATAAGGCTGACTATGTGTTCCGTTACTTGGAGAAATAATATTGTTCCTAACTCGCGCGGAAAGTGTCTTTCCCGCATTCGTCAGCTGCCCGAACTCCGCTACGCGTCGGGCATAGGCAGACAACGTGCGGGAAAGTATCACTTTCCGCACTAGTTAGGAAAATAACTATTCTTATAATGTTTATTTATTGTCGCAAACGCATTTCTTAACAATCCTGCAGGTAAAAATTACTCTCTTACCTGCATGATTGTTATTGACGTTTTCATTGAAAACGCATTCCCGATGGAGGAGCCGGACAAACAAGAACTGCACGAACAGTGGCCTTAGAGGAAGAAGTTTTGCAGCGATTTAAAGAACAACCGTCTACAAGTACGCGAGCAGTTGCACGTGAACTGAATACTTCCGCTTCAACTGTGTGTCGTGTTCTTCAGCGACAGCTTTTACATCCTTACCGCCGTCAAAAAAGTTCTCAAGAATTAGGACCGCAGGGCTATCAACCAAGACAGCAATCTTGTGGATGGTTTCTTTAACATCGTGCGTTAGAACGCGGGATTTTGGTTCGATCATTATGTTTTCAGATGAATGTTGTTTCACTAGATTTTTCAATAGCCATAAGAATCACATATGGGACAATCAAAATCCCCATGCCACTTGGATTAGATCAAATCAGCACAAATTTGCTATTAATATGTGGGCTGGGATTATAGGCGACTTTCTGATTGGCCCGTACTTGCTTTCCCCTCGATTAAATGGCAACATTTACCTCGACTTTTTGTAAAATGTTCTACCTCAATTACTGGAAACCGTTCCTTTGGACGTTCGGCGTATAACGTGGTTTCAACATGACGGTGCTCCGGCACATTTTAACCAATCCGTGCAGGACCATTTGAATCAGATATTTCCTGATAGATGGCGAGGAGGGCCGTACATTGACCAGCACGCAGCCCAGACTTAAATCCGTTGGATTCCTTCTTGTGGGGTAATGTCAAGTCATTGGTTTATGAAACTTTTGTTGACAACCAAGAGCAATTTTTAAGGAGAGTGATAGCAGCATGTCTCTTTATTCAAGAGACACCACACATCTTTCAACGGGTGCGTCACTCCATGATTCGACGGGCAAATTTATGCACTGAGGTCGGTGGTCGGCATTTTGAGCCACTTTTTGTAACTAGTTTTATAAAAAATAAAAATTTTTGTTTATTTTTTTTGTTGCTTTACCCATTGTTTTCATCATAATATTTAACATTTAACTTAAAAACACTGTACATTAGCGCTTTTGATTAACAGTACCTTTTTTGTGTAGAAAATATTGGCCCTTCACAATGTGTTTTCAAATTGCAATTTTTTCCAGTGGCGTAGTCATTGGAGGCAAAACAATCCCAGGCGACCCCAAAATCTCGGCCACTGGCACATTAAAAAGCGCGCTCTAACGCCATACACATATTAACTCATACTCATACAGTTGTCTATCTCAACTAGTCGCTGAAATATAAACAAAAAACTTATAAACGAAATATTTCTTTAACACCCTGTATCTCGAAAACGGTGAGTTTGCGTATAGGGGTTGATAAGCAAAATGTGTATGAAGTGGCGTCCTCTATAACTCCCTTAAGTTTGTCAGTACCTTTCTGAAACACTCTGTATACGTATATATTTTATAACATTTTTTTGTTTGTAATATTAAGTTAAAATATTAACCGTTTAGTAGTTAAATATTACATTGTGTATTTTTGTTAAATGAACAATTTACCAAACAAATAACCTTCTTATAGCTCTGTATATGTTAAGTGAAATACCTCGTGTTCATTAGAAATCGTCATCTAGAAGGCTATGAATTTGAAGGGGTCTTGCCCAAAGAAGGAAGACGACAGGATTCCGGTCATTCATGGTGTACGCGGAATCATCCCAACAAGTACATGGTGTACGCGGATAGACATCCCAACAAGAGAATAATTCAAAGAAGAGCTGCTTCAGCAACCTTCTAATCAAGTATGGTATACAAACGGATCAAGAATGGCTGATTCACAGTCGTCAGGAGCCGGAATATACAAAGCAGGCCATGAAGAGAACGAGAGCTTTTTCTTGGGATACCACACGACAGTTTTCCCGGCGGAGGTGTTTGTAATGCTCGAAGTGGCCACACGGCCAGAAGCCAAACAACGAGCAGCAGAGAACATCTTAACCTAATCCGACAGTCAGGCGGCACTGCGAGCCATCTGCTCGAACATGACGAGTTCAAAGCTCGTTCAGGACTGAAGGGATGCTCTAGAATCACTTACAGAAACAAAAATGAGTTCCTGGACATAGGGGCATTGAGGAAATCGAGCGCGCCTATCAATCGGCCAAGCGTGGTACCCAGACGAGCTTACTGGACAGGATCCATGTCTAGGAGTAAGCAATAGGTACGTCTCTCACACTCTAAATGAGTGGGCATGGGAGAATACAAGGCAAACTGGACACAGTCAGTAATATGTCGACAGACTAAGGAAAACTCCCATAACCCGAATAGATACAAGATCTCGTGGCTATTTCAGATTTTATAGGAATCCTTACTGCAGAGTAAACAGACACATACACCTCCTAGGAACGGTGGAGAGTCCACTTTGCACCCACTGTGAAGCAGGAGAAGAGTCGTCGTACCACCACAGTATAAACAATAATACATTATATCAGTATCGTCTGTTCGTGTCGGCTCTTTTGATATTTCCAAAGCTAAAGCGTGCCGCGCCCGGCAATTTTCTCGAGTAGTTACGAGGGGACAAACACATGCGATGCACTGCCAAAGCATTGCCAAAACCGGGCAAAACCGGTTTGGTGGCGCACCGGCCGGCGGCCGGGCGGACGGTGCAAGGGGAGGGGAGTTTCAATTTTTCGACCGACTGACGCTACTGACATAATGTATTATTCCTTATACTGTGGTACCACCTTCTGGGAGTGTGCTATAGGTGGGCGCAATCGCGCCCACAGGTAGTTTATCTCTACTGAAGGGGTCGGGCGACTCCAGTCTCTCTGTTTCCTGGAATTCACAAATTAGAAGGGCATAAGAAATAGTATATTGTGCAACCAGTGTCAAAAATTGCACTTTTCACACACGGTTTGGACACGAGCCCTAGGCGAGTGTTACAACGTCACAAGGGTGTGGAGAGTGATTTTCGTATGTGTTGCACACTATACTTTTTCTACGACTGCGATTTTGCTTCATAAATGATCATCGTCGTATTATAAAATATATGCAAGGCGTGTGCAAAGCAATCAGAAGTGTATTTACTTTCACGCACGCCGTCGTGAAAATAAATTTGGCGTGCGGGAAAGTAAATATTTAAAGAATGACTGACTTATAATATAATTTAGACTTTCTAGTCTGTCAATCTAGATAGGTGCATCTGCGTTACAGCCGTGCCAACCATTTTTATTTGTTTTAAGGTGTTGTAAAAACAACAGCGGAATAAATGAGCATTTCATCAAGGGAAGCACCGCCTCTCAAAGACTAGCCGACGCTTTCACGCGGCCCGCTGCAGCTGCCTGTCAGTAATAAATCAAGTGCTGGAACTCGGTACGTAAAAAGGCGTTTCCGAGCGGTATGAATGGTAAATACTAGGGTTATAAGTTTGGTGCCCTTGGTTTACTTTTTGGTCATAGCCCTTTGACAGTTGTTAGTACTAATCTGCATCGCTAGGATGTGCAGTCAACATAACCACAAATTTAAATTCGTCTTTGTGTTTTGTGTTATAAGAAAAAAATTATTTGGTTTCTAAAGTGTAACAAAAATGTGTCGTTAAAATGAACACAAGAACATTATTATTAACTTTTGGTGAAGAATTTATGTTCTCAGAAACGAATTCAATTTTAGAAGTGTTAAACAAACTCAGCAGGAGCAGAGAAGAATCTTTGCTAATAATATGCAATTTTCTACTAAATGTAGACCATTCTATGGCTCCAAAAGTGAATTACATGCCTGATTGGCTTGTATATATTAATAATAGAAACTTTTACAAAATGTTTAGAATGGAACAAAACACATTTGAAACTTTTACCAATGTGGTTCTAAAATGTGACAAGTATCAACTATTGGAAAAAAAATACACTGGAGGGTATTATCCAGTACCTTGCAAAGTCCACTTACTGGTTTTTTTATTATATATTGCATCACAGGACACATTATTTTCAATTGGCCACCGATTCAGTCTATCTCCAAATACAGTAATGGAGATTGTAAATAAAGTACTATTTATCATTTTAAAGTTGAAAAAAGCTTACATTAAATTTCCATCTACTGCAGAAGAATTGGCAACCATTTCAAGCGGTTTTAAAAACTATCCAGGTAAGGGTGAATGAGTTGATAATAATACGGAATGTTTAGTTGTTTGGAGATCGAAAAAGATTTCCAATATTTTTCCTAAAAATCGCAAAACAATTGAGCATTAAGGCCAGTAATAGATAAGTATGTAACACATGTTGAGGAGAATGCCGAGTTTTCTAGATTAGCATGAAAACAAATGTATAAACATAAGACTGCATACACAACGCTTGTGTATTTGTTTCAATTTAAATACAGCCTGTTTACTCCATCAAAGAAAATGCGGTGTTCTGTATGTTGCATATTGCACTCTTGTCTATTAATGGCTTTAGGCAGCTTGTAAAATTACACTGCCTTCACACAACAACTTTATATCTTATATTCTTATATCTTTCAAATGGAGTCAATTGCCAATCTTTATAAAAGTCTGATATTGCAAAAACTATAATATGTTGAATCTGTTGTAGGCACAGTAGGAGCAATAGATGGAACTCATGTAAATGTTTCTGTTGAAGAAAGTCAACAAGATAGCTACATTGATAGATATCGGCAACATTCTATCAACATCATGTTGATATGTGACAGCAATAAGTTGTTTTTATATGCATTTGCTGGATTTCCAGGATCAGCCCATGATTGGAGAGTAAGTTCCACATTTATGGTACTTTTAATTAATTAATATGTGCTTACTATAGAGAGCACACTGAGGAGTACAGGATGATCCAAATTTATTTTTCACAAATTTATAGACAATTAATATAGTCACATGATTTAATTCAAAATAGTACTCTCTTTTAATCATGTTTCAAAATGTTATAATTTTGACATGCTTATGAATAATATACTATTATATTCTATATTATATTCTTATCATAATAATTTTATGGATTTTATTTTTTAGGTTTTTGAAAACTCCTCCTTTTATACTGCTATAGGAAGATTTGGATCAGATCATTTTTTTCCTGCCGATCATGACTACCATTTAATAGGTGATAGTGCTTTTGCATTGCGAAAATGGCTGATGGTACCTTTTAGGGATAACAATAATTTGACTGCCTTTGAAAGAAGGCATAATTATAAATTGTCTTCAGATAGAGTAGTAATTGAGCATGCAATTGGCTTATTGAAGGAAAGATGGAGAAGACTAAAATTTATTAAAACTTATAACATATGCAAAACGATAGAAATAGCATCAGCTGCATGCGTTTTGCACAATTTCTGCTTGTTAAACGAAGACTATTGGGATGAAATGCAAAATGAAGATCAAATGTTACCTAATAACCAACATCATGAAATTATGTTTGATAGAAGAATAGACAATGCTGAAGCCAGACTGAAAAGAAACAGGATTGCAAACCAACTAGCAAATGTTCCGGCATAACAAGCAGATATAAGCGTCCACAAGTTGAATGAATGTTCCAAAAAGGTCTACCTTTTTTGACATGGTAAAACCTACAAAGACGAAGTTTTGGGACATAAGTTTACAAAATCTATCTCTCAATGGTGATTTTATACTGAATTAGGTGTTTGGAGCAGTGATGCCCTGAACCTTTTTTTAATTGAGTCACTCACAACCACAACTTTTCTCTATTTTTAGGTTTTCTTTATTCAGCTAATAGATTTAACAAAGTTCTTATAAAGCCAGTTTATGACTATTCCACTTTAAATTTTGGGTATAAGCCAGTTTTTTAAACTTATATGAAGTTCCAAATTTTGTTTTTGTAGTTTTTACCATGTGGAAAAAGGTAGATCTTTCTCGAACATTCGGAAAACCCTGTATACACATTTACATATATTCTTCAATATTGCATATGATTATATATGTAACCTTGTAATCTGACTATAAAAGGTGTAATAAAATGTGTGCAAGATTTTATGTGAGTAATTGCAGTTTCTAAGCTCTTTTTGGTACACCCTTTAGAAAAGAATGTAATATATATTTAATAATTTTGTTCTGCAATAAATACTTTTGTTTTTTAATAAAAACACATTTTATTAAACAGGCTTATAAATTGGAGTTATCATATAACTTAAGTTACCCAGTCTCATGTTTTACTGTATCAGTCTTTAACAAGTTATTACAATGTGACCTAGATAATACCTATCACATGTAATTATTAATAATACAACACATACATAGTACATACTTTAAATAACCAAATTAAACATTTTTCTACTAAAAATATAACAACCTGGACTACATAACTGAAAGAAATAAATATGAAATCAAATACTTTCTAAACATGAAAAACAAACACACTACTTTTTTGCTTTTGCTTTTGAAAAAAATTCGTGGACGGCAATCTGATTTGCTGAAAGGGTCAATCCAACCCAATCCACATCATTGATTTCAAGCAAAGCCTACTAGTACCAATATCAGAAACATTTACTCATTTGAATCTGAGCTATCAGTTCGTTTTCTCTTTCTATTGAATGCTTTTTCAACTATATCTAAAAACCTTTCTCTTTGTTTTTCTGATTTTTTGAGATGATCTTTTAAAAAAGAAAATTGCTCTGCTTGAGATTCTCTATTTAGGCGGATCTCTTCTACAACAACATCTACCTTTGAAACTGGTTTTAATTTCTGTCTTACTTTCTTGAATCGGTTCTTAATATCTTTCAAGCCCGAAGACTCACTAGAAATTGGTTCATCTACTTTAGTGGTCTCCTCAGAACATTCACTTGATGTGGATGGAGCGAGACATAGAGGTAACAAGGCATCTGAATTTGTTTCTTGAATCCCTTCAGTTGTCATTTCCATTGAATCCACAAGATAAGTAGGGTTGACTTTATCTTTTCCACCTGAAACAAAAGGTGCCTCAATTTATACTTGGGAGATTAGCTTTTTAGAAGCTATGGATGCTATGCGATCAAGAATTAACACCTACCTAATATTGAATGCATTTCATCAAAAAATGCTGGGGGTTCATCATTTCTTCCTGTCCCTGTAGTTTTTTGATGAGTAATAAATGCCTGATATGCTCGGTACAGATTTGCAAATTTCTGTCTACATTTCACAGCTCCATTCTCTCCAAGATTGAATTCTGCTTGTAAAACTGTAGCAATCTGGTTCCATAACTTTGATTTTACAGTTTTTTTATCGTCAAATAGGCCAGCCATATCTTGGCGTAATTTGAGAAGTTTTGATGATGCCTCTAGATCGGTTGTTGTAGGCTTTTTCCTACACCAGATTGGTTCACATTCAACAGATGAGGAGGGTCCTAAATTCGTTGTGGAAGGACTGGGAGGTTCTGTAGATTGCTGTTCTTGACTTGATTCAAGAACACTTGAAGATATATATATGGGGCCCTCAATTTCTTCTAAACCATCAGCACTAAGTTTGTTTATTACATTTTCTGCATAATCATTATCTAAAAACCAAGAAGAACATAATTTTATATGAGTTGTAATAAAAAGCTTTCAATGGAAATCTACCCAGTTGTTATAGTTTACTTACCATTTAGCACAAGTTGGGCTATTTCAATATCATCTAGAATGACATTTATATCTTTTCCCCTATAATTTATAGAAATTTGAAAACGCTCTTTATCCATTTTGATATTAGTTTTATAAATCTTATTTTAAATTATGTTATGTTTTATTTTTATAAAAACACAATTTTTTACAATTTCGAGATTATTTCCAATCCGGTGCGAAGTGGAGGGGATTGACACAGCTCCTGAGTTATGTAAATACCGTAGTCCGTCAAATGTCAGTTGATGACGTTTCAAAGGGCTTCTTAATGACGTCACGTTTTTCCAAAATATATGACCAAAACCGCTCGGAGGCAATTGGTAAATACCCACGTAAAATGGTATTTAATATTCATTTGTGGTCTTTCGCTCGGATACGTCTAAAGCAAATGGCTGTCGCCGGGCCCCTCATATCCTTGTGATTTGATTGGTGCCACCACCTCCTTTGGAGTTGGCTCGCTGCTGGTTGGTGGTATTTTCCCGCGCTTTTTTAGACTAGTGGTTAGTTTATAAGTTTTGTATATTTTAAAAAGACACTTACTCTTGCGCAGACACTCGTTGGAGACACTCGGTCTCACCACAGTATAAAGTGTCGGCACTTTTGATATTTCCAAAACTAGAGCGTGCCGCGCCCGGCAGTAGTTACGAGGGGACAAACACATGCGATGCACTACCAAAGCATTGCCAAAACCGGGCAAAACCGGTTTGGTGGTGCACCGGCCGGCGGCCGGGCGGACGGGGCAAGGGGAGGGGAGTTTCAATTTTTCGACCGACTGACGCTACTGATATAATGTATTATTCTTTATACTGTGGTCTCACTCTCACCTACGCTCTCTCGAATTCGCACAACTATTCGTACTTTTGTAAATTGACAATAAACCCGGTTGTAATTAAATAAAATACCAGTTAGTGAATTCCGCTTTTGTAATTTCTGAACCAAGCACCTACCCGTGGTGCCAGAAGCTAAGCACTCCACCCCTCTTTGTGTGTAACTCGCACATTATGCTTGCGTTTATTGAATTTTGATACAAAATATACCTATAATCTACGTATTTTTTATTCCAATTTCACCAGTTCATGCCTGAAACATTACGTCACGCCAACAATCACACCAAGATTTTGTCATAACAACCAATTGATTGTTGATTAATTCAGCTGTTATACTGTTGACAAAGATAAAGTTGTTTATGTGTTGTACGTTTATATCCTTGTATATCTTACAATTAATTGACTCGTAGAAATAATATTGTTCCTAACTCGTGCGGAAAGTGTCTTTCCCGCACTCGTCAGCTGCCCGAGTATCATTCAAGTATCATCAAGTATCACTTTCCGCACTAGTTAGGAAAATAACTATTTTCTACTCGCGTGCGCGATAGTTTACTTTTCCGCACGCAGCTGAGTGCTTTAAATAACCTTGGTAACTATGGTTGGTATGGAAAAATGTAATAAGGACCAGTAAAACTACCATGATTTATAGTTGTCAGGACTGGTGGCATTAGGTGCCTGGTACACCATCCTACTTATACCTGTACTGCATCTTTAATTTTAGTTTTGCAAAAAAGGCAGGATAGCAATCTCAACATTTTTTAATTGAAAAGGTTGATTTCTTTAATTATTGCTATGTGCGATAAAAGTAAGCAAACATCATTCATCGTGCAGCCGAGGCAATAAATACCAATATATTGACAGAGTTTTAGGACGACTTTTTCTAACTATCAATAAAACTTCAGTTTGAAGTTAAAATACCAGATATGACGTACATTGCATTGTTTACCTGACAGATAAACAACGCCATGTCTGGTGTTTTAACTTCAAACTGAAGTTTTACTGATAGTTGTAAAAGTCGTCCTTACTCCTTGAAAAAATATTGTTCCTAACACTTGCGGAAAGTATCTTTTCCGAACTTGTTAGAAAAAAATAAATATTACGAATGCTCTTAAATGTGGGATAGGATTAGTTAGTTGGGTGGAAAGCGCTCTACTGAGGCACACTCCTCCTTAGTAATTTTTACTTTAAAATAAAAAAAAATAATATTAAAGTATTAAACACGTGTATTACTGAAGGTTTAACTTTCAATCCCCAATAATATTTTTCCGGGAAACGGCGAGAGGTTCGATTTTCCAACTTTTGAATTATGCCATTTATATAAGTACCTACACCATGTCTACTCGGAACAGTAAACACTGGCAAGAACTTATCTAGTTCTCAGAAATGAAAAAGAAATACCCTTTTAAGTATCGAAAGATTCCGTCGACGAGCAGTTTATAACCGACCCAGCCACTAGAACTTTAGTGCAACTCGACAGGGTAACGCTAATCCATATGAAAAAATATTCCTCCATTAAATGTTTATTTTAGGGACAAAGCTGCGAAATTAATATGGTTAATTGTGGCTTAGCAGATCTGAACAAAACAAATAAATAAATGCGGAAACAAAATGTCATTTCAACAGATTAGTTTATGGAAAAGTGCACTTGAATATATGAAAAATATATTTGGCGGATTTACATTTTATTCATTTAAGAGTGACAGATAATTTGTTATTAAAATTGTTTTATTAGATTTCCAAACATTTCAGACACATATGTAGGGTTATACCACAATATTCTGATCCTGACAAATACAAAAAAATGGGTGATTGTTGGGCATTATTTTAAGATAGAAACTTCCAATACTAATGAATAATGTACAGAGTGGCCCGTTTATCTTGACCCATTTCCTCATCTCGTGAACCACTCATGATGGCAAAAAAAAATGTTTAATACAAAAGTTGTAGTAGAATTTGAAACCTCTTATTTTTTATTATTAAAATGTATTCGGGGTGTTCCAAAAATGTTTTCTTATTTAAATGGAACCCCCAAAATTTGCATGGTCCGTTCGATGAAGTATCCGATTCGAGTTTAACCATATATGACATAATGGGTCTGTGTTGCGGCGTTTTCGATATAATGGCATTTACGTTCAATAATTGATTGTATATATAATAAATATACATGTTTTCATACAGTGTTGCCACATTTTACAAATCTCCAGGTTTTTCGACTTTTTTTAAATTGATTTTTCCAGATTATGATAGAGCATTGGAAAAGGAATTCATAAAAAAAATATGTTATTATTTATGCGGCTTATCGTTTTTTAAATATTCAATAAAATTCGAAAATTATCTTATTAATCTTCTAGTATTGTTAGTTAAAACAAAATTTAAAAAAATTGATAAATAAATGGTCTTGTGTATCAAATAATAATTATAATTTTTAAAATACGCAGAGAACCAACTTGAGAGAGTAATGTCAGGCAAAAACAAAGACCGCAACATAACAAAGAGTAACATATATTTAAAATATTATGGGAATGCAATGTGATATGTTTTCCGGGCTTTGAAGCCATGGCACAATGGAATTTCTTCTTGGCGTTTACAGCTGCGGCAGACATTATCAAAGTCGATGAGGCAATGGGCGAAGTGATCTGCCATGCATTCCGGCGTTGACTGATTCGACTGTAGCGAGCTCCGTGGTATTTATTTACTCCCCCGCTGTCGCGCTGCAGTGGAGAAACTGGAGTGGGTGTAGATTTGGGTGTGGTGGTGCGAGGTTTTGGCGATCTCGAAGTATGTCATAGAACATGCTTCCACTCTGCATTTAGAAACGTAATTTCCTCCTTCGTTGAAATTTTTGTCGTGTTTAAAAATCTCAATGGACTCTTTCGTTGGTCTCGGATAGAAACACTGCGGTTGATATAAGATATCCACCCCTTTGAAAAGGATGTCGTCACCTTCGGAGAGAGCGTGCTCTGCTACTGCCGACTTTGTGTTTATCACAGCCTGCAACTCCTCTTGTATTCTGTAATCTTCGTGTTGACACTGTGTTTTGTAATTCCAATGTATACCGAGCCACAGTTGCATGGAACTGGGTAAACTCAGGGTGACGATAGGGGATGTCTGCGGTCTTTGACCGATCTCAAGCTCTCTTGTATTGTACGAGTGGCTTTAAAGACAGCCTGCCGATGCTGTCCGTTACTTTGTGGATGTATGGTAGACTAGTCCATCGGCGCTTTTCTTCATCTTCTCCTGTTGTTCCTGGCGCTTTCCATTCCAACCAAAGACTCTTTTCAGATGTTTCGTTCCAATTCAGTCGGCTCACAAATTCTCTTGGCTCTCACAGGCAGAGTTTTTATGACTCCCCTTTTCTGGTTGGGATGATAGTTTGATAGGATATTGAGGTATCGGTTAGTGTGTGTTGGTTTTCTATAAACGCTGTGCTTCCCGTTTGGCCTCCTTGATACTAAGACATCCTGAAACGGTAGGCGTCCTTCCTTTTCTATATCCATAGTGAATTGAATTTTTGGGTTGATAGAGTTGAGGTGTAAGGAAGTTTCGAAGTTTGCACTCGCCATGCCTTCAAATAACAAAGGTATTGTCCACGTATCGGAACCAGAACTTTGGCCTCTTATTTGCCGTTGCCAATGCCTTGGCCTCGAAATTTCCGTAAAATAATTGGCTATTATTGTACTGAAGGAGCTGCCTATAGCTACCCCATCAGTGCGTTCGTATGAATATTCTTTCTATTGAAAATATGTAGTGGTTAGGCAGTGTTGGAACAACTTGGCAAATCTTGTGGTAATTAATGGTTACCATCATGAAGAGCGAAACAACATCGAAGCTAACGAGAATTTCCCCTGGAGAAAGAGTCAAGGAATGCAGTTTTTCGACGAAATGGGTAGAGTCTTTTATAAAGCTGCCAGTATTTCCTATTTTAGGTTGCAGCAGTTTTGTGAGGTGTTTTGCGATTTCGTAGGCCGGGCTTTCTATGGTGCTCACGATGGCTCGCAGTGGCACATCCGGTTTGTGGATCTTTTTGCAAACCGTGCAGCCTTGGTGGCAAGGCTTCTGATTTTTTAAGCTTAGTAATTTCATCCGATGCCATGTCCTTGATTAAATTACTGGTGGCCTCCAAAATCCGGGCGGTTGGATTACGAGTTAGCTTCATGTAGGTCGTGGAGTACTAACAGGGTCCTGATTTTACCTTTCGAATCCGATGTTGACATTACTACTGTGTGTACTTGTCCACTATATCCTTTATCTGCTGGTAAAATGAGAATATCCTTGTCTTCGTGCAAGGCGCTCCCAGAGCTTTCCTTTCTGCAAATGTGAGATTGCTTTTTGGCGTTTTTTCGCCTTGGAGAATTCGTCTCCATTCTTATCTGTTCGCCCTATGAATTGGCAGCTGCCGAATTCCGCGCTTCACATTTGCTATGCTGTCTTTCATTACCTATGGAATGGAAAACATCATGACAAAGGATACCTTGTCGGTCAATCAACCTTGCATTGACTCTCTTCAGAGGTGAGGTTTAATGTGTCCACAAAACATCCCCATATAGAAGGGAAAGTGAAATTTTACACCTTGGCGATATCTTTCAGCGCCATCTCTTAATAGGAAGGCATAATTTTAGAAATCCTGGCGCATTCACCATTTTTAATTCCGCTTTTTGGAAGGCACCATTATACAGTGTGTTTTAGAAGAAGATGTATGTGTTTCAATATTGTTGAGAACTAGGGTTCAAAAATTCCAGTGCAACGATTTAACACGAAAACACTATTTATTTATTCCACAAATACACTCGACTACTAAATAACTCACTACTTAACACTTTATAGCCTTCTATTATCGCTTCGTAACTTTAGCATACTTATAGCTCGCTTAAAATAAGACTATTCCTCTGCGCGCTCTATGCGCTTTTTATATACGATCCTAAAATTACAGAAAAACCTAGAAAGTTCTTTATAAGAAGTCTTGAATAATCTCACATAAAAAACGGTTGTAAACAACTGCCTTCTAGATTAAGCCAGCCGAGCAATAAATCACTCGTGTCAGCCATGACGCAGCGCGGATAGGTCGCGAAGCTCCACCAACCAACACGCTCCCATGCGTTGCCCCGCCTTCCATGCGGCATTGCTGCGAATCGTAACATTGCCCTCCTCCAAAGTCTGTTCGTCCCGAACAGATAGAGTTCCATGGTATCGTGCTAATCGATCCAAATGAACGACCTTCATCTTTGACCTAGGGGTCCGCTGGATCCTATACACCACATCATTAATCTTCTTTATAATTGTGTAAGGTCCTTCCCAATTTTGGCTAAGTTTGGGCGACTTCCAAACCTTTCGCCGCGGATTGTATAGCCACACCAAATCACCATCCTGGAAGCCGCGGGAGTTAGCTAGTAAGTCATATCTTGCTTTGGCCCTATCACTGGATATACGCAGTTTATTCCTGACTTGCTCATGAACATTGTTCAGCCTCTCCTTAAGCTCCTCCACAAAATTCTCAGAGCTGAGCGACTCTTTTTCTGGTGTTCCATACATCAAATCCGCAGGAAGCCTCATTTCCCTTCCGAACATTACTCTCGCCGGAGTATAACCAGTGGCTTCATGCGTAGAGCCTCGATATGCCATCAACATGAGAGGTAGATGTTGGTCCCAATCACGCTGATGATCTGCCACCATTTTAGACTGGTAATGTTCCATGGTCCGATTAAATCTCTCTACCATCCCATCCGACTGTGGATGCAAAGGAGTTGTCCTGGTCTTGCGAATTCCGAGAAGTTCCATGACCTTCTGGAAAACAGCCGATTCAAAATTTCGGCCCTGATCAGAATGAAGTTCGAGAGGGACTCCAAACCTGCAGAACATTTCATTTACTAGCACCGTTGCCACAGTCGTTGCTTCTTGATTAGGCAGGGCGTATGCTTCAGGCCATTTAGTGAAGTAATCCATGGCGACCAAGATGTATTTATTTCCCGACTCAGTCTGAGGAAACGGTCCCGCGACATCAATTGCTACCCTCTCGAATGGAGCACCTACAGTGTACTGCACCATTCGACCGCGTGATCTTGTTCGAGGTCCTTTTGTGGCACAACAAACTTCGCACTTGCGGCACCAAGACTCGACGTCTTCATGATAATTCACCCAGTAGAACCGCTCTTTAATTTTGGCCAAGGTTTTATTGACCCCAAAATGACCTCCGGTGGTTCCGTCGTGCATTTCCTTTAGTACATCTGATTTTCTGCTATCAGGAACAACCAACATCCGGACTCTCCCACGCTCTCTTCAGTAGTCCATTTTCTATTTTAAGAGAGTGCCACTGGGCCCATAGCGCCTTTAGGTTTGGACTTTTACCAGCAATCTCTTGCCATTCTGGTCTCTTGTCATCAGTCTTTGCCATGAGTATCGGTCCAATATCTGGATCATTCAGTTGATCTTCCCGAAGTGTCTGTGTGGTCCAGCCATCGTTTCTTTCTACCGACGTTCTCCTTACAGAAGGATGTCCCTCGCGTTGCTGAGTTCTTCGACAATGCTGACTATCTTCTTTACATGGCCGTCTAGACAATGCATCGGCATTTCCGTGAGACCTTCCTGGTCGATGTTCAGTTTGGGTCTTCTGTCCTTTAATGCGTCCGGTCTCTGTAACACTTTTGCCACCCAAATTATTGGCTTGACTTGATTGACTGACTTGACTGATCCTGGAGGTGTTAACGGGCTCGGTTAATTGCCCTTTTACATTGACAGGAATTGGTTTTTCCTGGACTCTAGGGCGGTCTTGGTTGCCGCTAGGTCTTCTAAACAACGGCGACGGACTTCTTGCCCTGTTACGGCAGTTACTCTTGACGTGACCCAGTTTACCGCAGTTAAAACATTTTATGCCCCGATTGCCTGTTGATCGAGGAGGTCTTCCCAACAAGGCTTGGATATTGACTGCCAGATGCTTCAACGCTTTATGTAAAGTTGCCATGGATTCAGCCCTAGACGAATCCTCCACGTCATCGCAGGTTGCCATTCTTGCACGTGGAGAAGAACTAGATGACACTCGTGACCCCTCGAATTCCAGGGTCCGAACTAGTGCCTCGCTGATATCCTTGGGCCTTACTAGACGTAAGTGGTATCTCATGTCACTATCGCGAACTTCCTCAATGAACCTTTCGGCGGCAAATTGCATTTGAAAAGATTCAGGGGCCGATGGATATGCCAGGTGAATGAGTCTGTCTATGTCCGCCTCAAATTCTTGTAAGGATTCACCTGACTTTTGCTGCCTCATCCTCAGCTGGGCCTGGAACACGGTTTCTTTGTGCTCATTTCCAAATCGTAGTTGCAGAGTGTGTACTAAAGCCGCATAATTACTTTGATCCGCTGCCGACAGAGATTGGAGTAACTCAGCCGCTTTTCCACGAAGTGCTACCACTAACGATGTAGCTTTCTGGGGCTCGGACCAACCATTAGCTTTTGCAGCTGCCTCAAACTGAGTTTTATAAATTTCCCATGCAGTAGTACCGTCATAATCGGGAGGCTTAATTTTAGCGTTGGCTGTGCTGAAACCCTCTGTAGACACGTTGTCGTCTTCAAGTTGTTCCCGGAATTTCTTTTCTAGCTCGAGAACCCTCTGGTTGACAGCTTCGAGTCCTTCGTTAACGCCGTTAACGGATTGCATTATTCTTTCTTCCAATTGTTGCTCCCTAGCTGCGAGATGGGTCACTAATTCTTCTCTGAACCGTTCCTGTTCTTCCTTCTGTTGTTGCATAAAGGACAGCAGGGCGGCAAGTTGATCCTCCATCGCTTGATGCTGGCTTCTGGTCACTGGCATAAACACGTAATGTCCGGCAATGAAGCACTCACTTACAGTTCAGTAATATTAGTCCTCAAATTCCCACTGGAATCGCACTTCTGACACCAATTGTTGCGAACTCGGGGTTCAATAATTCCAGTGTAACGATTTAACACGAAAACACTATTTATTTATTCCACAAATATACACAGGTACAATTCGTATACTAAATAACTCACTACTTAACACTTTATAGCCTTCTATTATCTCTTCGTACTTTAGCTTACTTATAGCTTGCTTAAAATAAGACTACTCTACTCTGCGCGTTCTATGCGCCTTTTATATACAATCCTAAAATTACAGAAAAACCTAGAAAGTTCTTTATAAGAATTCTTGAATAATCTCACATAAAAAAAAGGTTGTAAACAACTGCCTTCTAGATTAAGCCAGACGAGCAATAAATCACTCGTGTCAGCCATGACGCAGCGCGGATAGGTCGCGAAGCTCCACCAACCACACGCGTTACCCCGCCTCCCATGCGGCGTTGCTGCGAATCGTAACAATATCAATATACCAATTGTAAAACTGCAGTCTTTGGGGAAAGTCAGCTTCGTGCAGTTCTTGCACTACTGTGAAGCGATA
Source organism: Taphrorychus bicolor (assembly GCA_951812265.1). Classification (NCBI taxonomy): domain Eukaryota; kingdom Metazoa; phylum Arthropoda; class Insecta; order Coleoptera; family Curculionidae; genus Taphrorychus; species Taphrorychus bicolor. The sequence continues at coordinate 48,243 of CATOSE010000201.1, read as the reverse complement.
TGGGTACATTTGCAGATCTTTATGCAAAATTGCATGGCTGGCACCTACAGAAAGCCCTATTTGATGCTGAACCGTCGTATAGAAGTACCAGGTGCATTTTGCATTAATTCTTGTGCTTGTGCATCCACTTCATGGGTACGTTTCTGGTGAGATCCACTGCCTTGTCTTCTTTGTAAACTTCCTGTCTCTATAAACAATTCTAGAACATGCTTAAAAGTTTTCTTGAACTGCGTAAAGACCAAAGAAAAGTTTGAAAATTTTATATATAAATATATTTTATATATTTCCACTTTGATTCCCAAATCCATTTTATCCCAAATCAATTTCCCAAACCCATTTCCGCTTTGATTTCCAAATCCTCCATGCAGTTTCGATGGGAATAAACCCATTCGCCATCCACTTTGATTACAGTTCGATAGTAGCTCTTCAGTATAAAAATTTTATGTTCTAAGGCGAAAGCCATGTTGTCCAAATACAAAACAGATTGTGTAGCAATAAAAATTACTGTGATAAAAATTACTGAAAAAGACAAAACAAGGTGGCCGCTAATAACGTTGAAGCAGTGAAAACTGATTGGACGCTGGCAATGACAAATGTGTTTTGACAGCGATAGACAGCGTACTTGTAAGACGTACTTTTATGACTCTCTTTCTTTCTGTCGAAAAACCATAGCTGGCTAGATGAAGTTTTCTAATAAACACCCCGTAGTACATACTGTTACGGGATACGGGTTCCAATAATTTATCGTCAATTAACTACACACTTTAATTTACTTTTAACTATTACAACACGATTAAAAAACAGTTACTCTCTACTAACAATCCGCACTGTTCACTTGTCCACTTATTTACTACACTGCATTATCTATTCGAATCCATCTAACGCGGCTCGCTGGTTTATATACCCGGTCTGAATACACTCTCGTATTTTCGAGAACGGAAGCGACTGTTCCCGGTTCTCGTTTAATCTAGATGGGTTCCCGGGGTCGCGGTCGGCGCTCGGCGTTGCCGCTACGGCCCGAATCTCTGTGGACCGACGGTCGGGCGTAACATTGCCCCCCTCTTAGTTCTGATCGTCTTTCCAGTCGAACGCGACAGTCCCTTTTAATATGGCCCGTTCTGCCGTAGTTGAAACAAGATCCAGGTTTCTGTAGGTCGGCATTTCGGTCAATATTTCTTCTGTAACTAATGTATGAAGTCATTTGTTTCCTGAATTCACGCTGCTCGTCCAACAAATGTTTAAGATTGAGTTTGGCTGGGGCTCTTCCTGTACGACAACTATTCTAACTATGTGGCCCGTATTTATTCTTGACGCCTCATACTCCAATGCCCGAATTAATGCCTCATTTGCACTGGAAGGACGAGTCAGTCTCAAATGGCATTTCATTTCACTGTGGCGAACTCCTTCGATAAACTGCTGGACTGATAGGTGGTCAAGGAAATTACAATCAATGTCCGCTCCAAATTCCTGTAGGTTTTCGCCTGGCTTCTGCTGCCTCATCCGTAGTTTGTCTGGTAGATTATTTCGCAATGAGCATTATCGAATCTCCGCTCTAACGCCGCGGCAATTGTGTTGTAATTACACCTTTCAGTGGTCGACAATGTAGGCATGATGTCTGCAGCCTTTCCTCTCAAAGCTACTAAAAGTTCGGTAGCCTTGTCCAAATCTGAGTCAGTTCTTGTCCAGTGTTCTGTCCAGTCCTCTTCTTGTCTGAATCCATTAATGTTTGAAACGGAGTAGCTAGAAAATTTCTTTGTTCCTCTTTGTCGAGCTGCTTTCGTTTTTCTCCTTCCATTTTCTCAAGTTGCCTTTGTTTATCTTGTTCTTAAAAAAAATCCTTTGTTCCTCTTTGTACTTCTTCAGAATTTCCAGCAGTGCTGCCAGGTGTTCATCCATGATTTTTGTCGAAGATCGAGTATATGGCATGTAGAAAACACCAACCCAATTAACATTTTTCCGTCTTCCGACTAAATGTGCACTAATTCCGACGTCAAAATAGGTGCAATTTTGAGTTGTTCAAGGACTTTTTAACCAAAGTCGTGGTTAGACGTCGAGACGCCATTGATCCAACGTCGGTCGTTAATGGTTGCGAATTAGTCGGGGTTAATGTCGGACCATCGTCGCCTCGACGTCGAGGAATTGTACCTATTTGAAGTTATCTTATGCGAGTAGTCGCAACGTCGCGTGTGGTTGGAATTTTTGACCCAAGTACATTAGTGCATTTCTTTGGAAGTTCTGACGTAATGCCGACGTCGTCTGCCAACCATAAAATAACTGCTGTTATTTATATTATTTTTTACTATATATAAGCAGTACTCCGCCACTATCTTTCTATAAGAACGATAAAATAATTGAGTATTTAATTACTGATATTAAATTTATACTGATTACTGATATACTGTTATTAAATTAATACCTAAACGGTTGAAATATGCCGCAAAAGCAAGCTACTTTCAAACACAGTAGCACTTTTTATAGAAAAAGGGCTAGGATACGTTCAATAATGCTACTAAATAAGGATTACCAACAGGTAAGCACGCCGTAAAAAGGCGGTAAGCAATTTTTTCTATAAACTTTGTCATGCTGTAGGAAAGAGTCGTGGTGGTCATGTGATGGCCATCTAGCAATTTAATGCATTAAGCAGGTGACTGATCTACTCGGTAGATGATCTGGTGTGTTTTGGAATTCGCCCATACCAACAACCCACAAGAAGAGGGAGTAGTTAAAGAAATTTAGAACTATGAAATATGCAGAGAAAATTATGCGTGATACCTATGCCCTACTCACTCAGCCAGCCCTATGGTAGTACCATGTAGTGCTCGGTGCTAGAAACTCTAGTTTGCCAAACACAATTAGTTGAATTAGTGAGGCCTCCCAGAAATCGCCGATAAAATCAATAATAATAAACCGTTGTGAAAAACAAAACAAATAACTGAACATAACCTACAATCCTCATCCTACATAAAATTGGAACTCGCCGACCCTTGGCTGACTAGTGGTTGGTTAGTGACGCTGCGTAACGTCGGCGCGACGTTTGCTGTCAGGACTTTTTCAACTATAAGGCAGATTTGGTTAGATTCGTCGAAGCAGAGGTTGGAAGTAAAAATGTTCTCCAGATTGTTATACCAAAATAATGTATGAAGTGCAAATTATTGGTATCAAAGTGAAGATTTATGTTATACCTTATTACTTATTTATACCTTATTACCTATATACTTATATATACATATCGCAACGACGCCATTTTTTAACGCTAAAAATGCGAAATTTTATTACGGCCATTTCGGACTTTCAATCTCAACGAAAATAACTTTCATTTTTTTTTGTTCAATATATAGTCATTATATGGATTAATTTATTCATATACATTTAAATATACAAAAAAACTGTGAATTATAATATTAATTGTTATAAATCCATTTTTAATACAGATTTTCTGTATCAAAAAATACTAACTATTACTAAATTCTCCGAATTTTTGAAGGGTGTTGTTATTTTTTGAAGTAAAGTGCAAATTGTTTGTAATTTTTGTTAAGTAATACGTTTTAAAAATTAAATAAAAATTATATAATATACACAAAGCCCTACCGTATTGAACGAATAAAAACAAACATTACACAGAAAACTGCAACGTGGCGTTGCTGATGCCGTACGGTGATATCAGTAATATTTTTTGTACTTAAAACTAAAAGTATTTGCACCTGAAACCTGGCTTGCTCAGAAAAGACTCCAAAAATGCGACTAAAGTAACGTCGGCAAAAGTATAATTATTATGACCGATTCTGCCTAAAACGTAGTCCGACGTCGGCTCGACTCGAAATTGGATTCCCCATTTAGGTGTAAAAGAGAGTCGATACGTGGTCGCGCCAACGTTGTCTTCCGACGTCGGGTTGTCTGCAGCAACGTTGGCTCGACGTCAGATTGTTATTTGGGAAAGTTCTTGCACTGTCCTTACCACGCAAAATTTCAGCGCGCGCGACGACTCCTTTGTCCGGACAGTCACAAATTTGACAAAAATTATCCTACTTCTAACACCAGTTGTTACGAGATACAGGTTCCAATAATTTATCGTCAATTAATTACATACTTTTATTTGCTGTTAACTATTACAAAACAATAAAAAAAAAATACCCTCTACTAACAAGTCGCACTGTTCGGTTGTCCGCTTATTTACTACAATGCATTATATACTCGATTCCATCTTGCGCGGCTCGCTGGTTTATATACCCGGCATGAACACACTCTCATACTTTCGAGAACGGAAGCGCACAGAGGCGGTGTTCCCGGTTCTCGTTTATTCTAGATGGGTTTCCGGGGTCACGGTTGGGGCTCAGCGTTGCCGCTTCGGTTTAAATCTCTGTGGAGCGACAGTCGGGCGTAACAATACCCTCTATATTATCTTCCATCATGTTTGTTGCAAATATCGCCCAAACACTTAAATATGAATATTAATAAAATACTGCAAGATCACTAGAGAAAGCGCATTCAATTCTGTTGTCATTTAACCTGATGGTTATTGACAGAAAGTAATACGCCATTGTTTTTAGAAATAAAAATGTGAATTTTCGACTTAAGGCCAGCTTTTCAGTACGAATACTCCTCTGTGCGACGTCTTGCCATGTTAGTCAATAAGCTTGAAATGAGAAAATGCTTGTCTGGATGGAGGTTTGTATCGCTCCAACTTTGTTTGCTTAGTTACTTTTCATTAAATATGCAAGCTGCTTTGCAACTTTGCTCTCATGCATGGCACTGTAAACTGTAAACAATTAAATATTAATTCTGATCGAGGGGCACTTGTTGGCTAACATCTGCTTTCCTCAACTTCAAAGATAGAACCGAACAAAATAAAAAAATTTCACTAACTGAACGGATGACGGGAATCTCTAAAAGCTTTTATACACATAATCATTGTGTCTCCAGCTCGGGGTTAATTTAATATATAATGCGGATATTACACATTGACTTTTAAAAATGTAAGGGCAAAATTTGTGATCAGTGGATGTCTGCGAAAGTCGATTAACAGAAGGAATGATATTTTTTAAATGTCCATAGGATCAAGAAAGGTGATAAATTGTATAAATCCGAAATAATATAACACAGAAAATGATGCCATCTATAGTATATACAGGGTGTTTCAGAGTTGTGGTGACAAAAGCCTAGGGGAGATACCTCTGCCAAAATAAAGCAAAAAGGTCAAGAGAACATGTGTACGCAAGGGCTTTGTTCTCGAGATATGGGGCGTTAAAGTTTGAATAAAAGAATTAAAATTTATTAATATAACGCAGTCCGCACAAGATAATTTAACGAATTTTGGTGATGTTGATACCTACTAGTAATGCATATTTCACGATAAGAATATTGGTTTTTGTTCCATCATGAGCTCAATTTCAGCATTTGTTGTAATTGCGTTCTATTAATAAATTTGTATTTTTTATTGAAAATTTAATACCTTGTATCTCGAGAACAAAAGCACTTGCGGACGCATGTTCTGTTGAACATTTTGCTTTATTTTGGCAGAGGAATCCCCCCTACGCTTAAATTACTTTCCGGTCTGTGAACATCAACCACCCTGCATCACAATAAGTATTATCCATTCAGTTATTTTTGGCATCATCAGCCTTTCAATAAAGGTTTATCCGAAAATCTATAAGAAGAGCTAAGAAAGTAGAAGAATAGACCTACAAGTTAAGCCCATGCCTACTTAGAACACTTAAGGAGTACGGGTGGCCCAGAAATGGAGTACAAATTTTACACTTTTTCTTAATTTTCTCGAAAACCGTGAACGGCTGCTTAGTTCTGATTGATGCATCTGATAGTCCTCTATAGGCTCTTCATACAACATATCAGCCTGCATATTGAAAAACCTTATCGTTTCCAAGATAAACAGAAAAATATGAAAATTTAGAAAATTTCAAAGAGAGGTCGTCTAAAATTTTCGGCGGAAATCCATTATCATATATTTTATCAAAAATAGTTTCATATGAAAGAAGGGACAAACATATGCAGAAAGCATGCAAATTTGGAATTTTCAGTAGCTTCCTTCCCCTTCACAATGACGCCTAAAACGTAATTCAACGCTCTATTTATCAGAAAACTATTCGAGTTAACGCAATAAATTAATTGATACAGATTTACATGTTAAAATTCTTAAATTCCATGTCCCAGCATTTTTTTGTGACATTCATACTATTTAAAACGTAAATATATGTCCTAATTAGCTTAGAGAACTCTAGCATGTTCCATAACGTAGCCACATACTAAATTTCAGCTTTCTAGCTCAAACCGTTCCAGAGATATCGGCATAAAACCAATTTTTTTCAGGCAACCATCTTGGATTTTTGGTGGTCATGTGGAATTTTACACAAGCTATAACCTAGCTACCGTGAGCTACATAGCTATGTCAGCTATATTACCATTCACGGTACCCTAATGGGCACCTAGCACTCAAAGTTGAACCATGTACCATTAACATTTCTCTAAATATTAACGTCACTCAGCTAAGTTATGATAGCTACATAAACTATATCACAATTTATGAAACTCCCGTAGGTACCTACCATCCCAGGACGGTAAACAAGACAGGATGGTCCACTGCCATTTAAACAACATGGGCCAAAAATCGTGACGTCGGCTTAGTGCGGACTTGGGAGCGATAATGACGTCATTATTTCCCGAGCCCCGTGGCCATCATTGGCGTTGCTATTACGGCTGTCAATAATATCATTGCTGACGTTGGCCGCTCTAAAGGGCTCTGAGACTATTCCAGTCATTTGTTTTCTTAAAAAAATTATAAGGACGGAAGTAGTCTTAGAGCGGTCACCCGAAAAACCTTTGAATATTTGATTTGACATCTTGATGATTATTCGCGGTCGCGGGTTATTCGTTTTTTTTATGATCGTATTTTAACATATACCGGGTGTCCAGCAGAACCCTGGACATAGGAGATTAACATGGGAAATCGGTTTTTATTTTTTTGTTCCTGTACGGTTTATTTGATTGAAAAACTTTTAAGAGTAAAGTTGTAAAGTTTATGGTCAGCTATCATCCTATAATTTTTTCAATACCTCAGTTTTGACTGTTTTTTGGAAAAGTGCAAGAATTTGAATTTGGGTAGTCACGCCCCGCCATGCATGTGCAGTGTCGCCAACATAATAATTTCTTATGTGAGAGTCAGAGCCGATTTTCCTTTCTTATTTATTTTAAGGGACAATCATGTAGTAATTAACGTGATTATGCAGTGAAAATATGTTGGCGACACTGCTCATGCATGGCGGTGGTGACGCGCCAAACTAAAATTTTTGCACTTTTCGAGGCGTTTTTCCAAAAAAGACGTCCAAAACTGGGGTATTGAAAAAATTACAGGATGGTAGCTGACCATACGCTCTACAACTTTACTCTTAAAAGTTTTTCAATCAATTCAACCGTACAGACGCAAAAAAATAAAAATCGATTTCCCATGTTATCTCCTATGTCCAGGTTTGTGCTGGACACCCGGTATAAACTTTTTTTGAATCTTTCCCTTGTTGCTGTGATTGCGCCGATTGTGTTGAGATTTAGTAAAATTACAGGTACACAATACCTGGTCAGATTTGTGCTGTTGCTGAATATAAAAGCCTCAAATTAAAGTGGAAGAACGAAGGCAGACAAATGTCCTTTCATTTTTTCACAAAAAGAAAAGATCTATCATTTAAAATAAGAAATAGTTGGATTCAGCTTTGCCAACGAAGTGATACATTCAATCCAGATACCTCGGCAATATGCTCATTACATCTTACAGTAAATGATTATGAAAGAGACTTCCTAAATGAACTTTTGGGTAAGTAGTAAATTCAGTATTAAGTACTTACATTGCTTCGCTCGTCCTCTAAACTTTCGCATTCGTGCCTTACAAATGCACTTTTAACACCTACATCATATAAATAGCTATTTTGAATGCATGATAACCCTTTAAACAATAAAACACATAATGGCTGGTCAAGCAATTTTGAAATATAATGATTCCCTGACTACACCTTATATAAGTACCTACAACCAATTAGTATTTGTACCTATTCAGAAAATATTTCCTAGTATCTAGACATCAAGAAAATGTGACGGTACATTAACATACTAAGTATAAGTGTAAGTATTCCAAACTCGGAGTTGTTTATGGTGTATTGAATACAGTTGCTTGCAACTCGCTTTTTAAGTCTGCATCAACGTACGAATAAACCTATCTTTGAAATCAGAACTATTTGTATTATTATTATTTTATAGATCCTTTCATACTTATCGACACTTCTAAGATGTTATTTAAACCAATACAGGATAAACAGAAGCACAGCATATGTCAAAAAACTGTGCGCCCGCGGAATAAACTCTTAATGATATATCTCATCAGAGCACTAGTGTGACGTCACGCCGCGGGTACAGAAAAAGAGAAAATTGGGCCGTCCTGTTAGTCTAGCGTCCTTGCCTACCATCCATAGTTCAACCATGTTCCATCAACAGTACCATAAATATTACGTAATCTATATTCCTCCCATATAATATGCATTGACTAACGTTTTTCTTATGAGAAACACAAATTGAAACTTGCAGTCCATTTCCTAAAGATCCATGGTACCAAATTATCCATGGTACCAAATTACACGGATAAAGTTAGCAATCTAACTTTATCCGTTTCAGAGATATCACCATTCTTTAATCACCCTGCCTACGGCGGCCATTTTTTTTTTCGCCTCCATCTTTTGTTTATGTCGAAATCCATATTATCCCATTTAAAATGCATTGCGCAATGGCTTTTTTATTGGAAAGCCGAAAAAATGCATAAATAAAATAGTAACCCCGCCCATGTCTGCCGAAAAATCGAAACAATACATTTTTGCCCGAATTTTTAACCGCCACTGTCTTGGCGTGGTCGGCCCTCGACGTGATCAGCCATCATGAATCCCGACACGTAATTTTCAAATCGACCAGTCTTTACGAAAACGTCCTCGAGGACCGGGCATTTTTCCAACATCTTCCTAGAAATTATCAAATTTGCCCCTGACACACAGTTTTCCACGATTTTCGGTCGATTTTCCTTGATTTAAGCCTATTGGCGATTAAAATTACAGATGGGGGCGCTGCGAATGTAAACAAATATGGCGACTTAGGAGGTAATCGAAAAGTGACGTTTGTTAAATTTTAAGAAGTTTTTGTGGTTGAAACGACTTTTTTTCTTCTATTTTCAAGGTATACTTATTGTGTGAACACCGTTTTTAGAAAATTACTGTTTAAATTAGGTACTAATGATATATTTATAGTTCAACAGTGGTTTCTGTGAATATTTGGAAGTGTTATTTTGTGAAACTTTTGTGGGCATAATTTCGTGTGAAGCAAAAATTGCTTGGAAAAGTATGTTTCCATGCAAAATGTACCTTTTTTCGATTCTATTCTATGATTTTGATTTTTTTTAATTCAGTTATGTCTGAACCTGAAGCATACCTAAAACTAGCTACAGTTTTCCAGTACTTAGAAGCTACTCTGTAACCAGATAAAGATCTTCAGACATGTGCTCTGCTGAATGGCAAACCCCATGAGGTGTCTGGAGCCATGATGATCCATGCATCAGGTTACAAAATTTTAAACTTTAAATGCAGCTGTAAAGTAGATCCATCTGGAAACTATTTAAGTAGGTACATAGTAAAAAACTATAGTAAAGTGGATGTGTTGTCACCAAAGTGTGTTTAAAATTTAAATGCAATAATATAGATAAAAGGTTTTTAATTAATTGTTTTATTTTGAAACCTGGGATAATAACAACTTGTGTTCTTATTTTGTCAAGCAATATTGAAGTTGAGAGGTAAACCATTGCTTTAAATTTTGTACACCATAATGCCACAGTGGTTTACCCCTCGGTTGAAGTACTGGCTTTCATGTTCGGCCTAAATGTTTTGCTCCAAGAGAATTAGGTAGTACCTGTCCTTATTTACCTATTACATCACTACCTAAGCTTCTTATTACCAATACAAAATTAAATATAAATCCTTTAAAAATAAAATGCCTAGTAATTTTCCGAATTTCTTTGGAAGAAAATTTGAAGTGTAAGTAAGTAACTTTGTGCAAGGTAGATTGTTTTACTTGCCAGTTTATTAACCAATAATCTTTATAAAGATGAGATACTTTAGTCTCAACTTTAGTTATGTACCTATTAGTAGCAGTTTCTCACAACTATCTCCTCATAACTAGGCCAAGGAATACATCTTTTAAGAAAGTTTGACAAATAATATACAAATTCACAAACAATGATCTGAGCGGTAGGCTGTGAAATTTGAAACAAAAAATTAAATCGTATGGCCATTTTCAACTTCATAAAAACCAAAATAACCCTATCTTTTACATTAAGTTTATGTGCCTTTTTATCAGGATACATTTCTGTTATTAAGGAGACAAAATCATTTAGTAAACTGAAACTGTTAAGGCCTGTTAAAGATAGTAATTGTTGCTCAGATTTAATACTACAAGGAAACCTTACAACCATATCACTATTCTGGGCACTGTTACCTCTGTATCGGTTACGTGAATAAGGGTTGACTACTTTTTGATGTAATCAAAAAATGAACTGTCTACCAAGACACTATTGCTTTATGTTTTGGGATTATTCAAGGAAACACAACAACTTTGTCAAAATTTAGTTATAATGAATTACTAATATAACAAAAGTAGCAAAACATACAGATAGTCAACTTAATAATTGCAAAAGATTGACAATGTTTATATAAGCAGTAAAATTTAGAAATAACCCAACAATGAATTACTAGTAACTATATAGTTCGGTAACCAGAGAATCAAACTACAATGCCCTGAAAACGGAAAACTGGTGGGTCAATGGTATCAATGTCCATCAAATTATATAAATTAAATTTGGGTCAAAATACTAATAATTTTGGACAAGCAGGTATACACAGAGCGACAAAACCAAATGCATCAACCATTAGGTCCAACTGTGTTGCATTTACTTCGCCTACCTTCAATCTTTCTTGATAGGTATTCCAATGTTGAGTGACTTGCAAATCATAATTTCTGAAGATAATCAGCTAGACCTTTACCTTGTTACTTGTTGTAGTACACTAGGGATTGCTAGTGTACTACTACAAAAGGTTGAGGTGGGTGGGACTTCAGAGTTAAAGGGGGGCCTTTATGTCACTTGGACACTTTTATCCAAAAACTTAGACTGTGGTGCTTCTTGGTGCACTGATGTCTTCATATCCACCAAAGCATTTACTACCAAATTGTTCCTTAGGTGTTAGATCACTCAATCGTAACAACTTTTCCTCCTATGTTCAGAATTTAAAGTCATAGGTTCTTTATTACAACTATCACAAACACTACTAAAGTCTGGGATACAGAAATCATTGTCTGACAGACTTTGACTGGAGGAAGATTTCTTGATGGTCCCGCAAAAGCTTTTAACTTAGGTCTCAAAAAGTTTGATGCTAGTTTTCCTGAAAAATTATTACCCAAAAATGTTAAACAAAAAACGCTTAATAGAAAAATATATCTAAATACCTCTATTGTAATCATGTTGCTTAAAGTGCAATGAACAAACTCTCAAATGTTTGCTGACTGGTTTTGTTATTGATAGGACTTTGATCCAGGATTTTCTCCTGTCCACAAACTCATCCACGCCAAACTCTTCTTTGGAAATACTTCTGTTGGTGTTTTTGGGGCAATTGCAATTGAATTCGCAGCAATCTGTATTATGGATAGTTTTCTTCTGCTTTCTTCTTGTACTAAACATTCTTGCACAAAACTAATCATTAAACACCGTGATACATAAAATAAAAGAAAACTATACCAAATGTAAACAATTTCGGAAAATGTAGGAAAATTTAAAAATAAATAAGACTTTGTTGATGCAACTAGGAATATTAGGATACAACTCCCGAAGCAAGGACGAAAATACGTATAAATATAAATAAACAATGAAGATGATCTTGAAGATGATTACTTCCTAACTAGTTTTACATTTATGCCCCCAGGTGGCGTCTAGATTTTTTTAATCTCCAATAATGTTAATGTTTACATGTCGGAAAATGTCAGCTGTCAGTTGACGTTCAGTGGGAGGAGCCGAATCCCGAATGGTTCCTATTCACCCCGTGGTGAACGTGATTCAGAACCATTCGAGATTTTGAACCAAAATTTTTAAAAAATTTGCACCTTCGCTTCGAAATTCTATTAACACCATTTCGCGACGTCCCAGCGAAAAAGTGGTTCCTAGGTGCCGAAAAGAAAATACTCCAAGGTATCCCCTGGGATAGAAAGCCGTTTGATTGGATGCACGGTCTCTGCGCAAATATACCTCAAACAGATAGTTTGAAATTTAAAGTTTAAAAATTCGTCAAAATTTCAAATTCTAAGCTAAAGGCCTTGCTTTTTGTCACGTCCGGGGCTCATATATGTGCTACTTCTATGAGCTATTTCAGATTCTTTGCTGCAAAAATGTGGAATCTACAGAGTGAAATGTGAGAAAAGTACACCCAAATTGGCAAAAAATGTGGCACAGATAAATTTTTGTAGCTCGCCCGGTGTAGGAGCTAGACCAAAACTAACTTGATTTTTTTTTCTCTCCGTCTTCTAGTTATACATTTACAATCGAAATTGGGCTATTCTACAGTTTTCGTAAAACTTGCCAAAAACTACTATGTATGCCATTTTTGACACTTTTCCTTAATTGTTTTTGTAAATTTTTTACTCAGACTGTATTAAAGTGACATCTTTGGGGGATAGGACTAAAAGTCTCCGATGATATGCCCTTTGCGCTGGTACCACACACAATGGACCAGTCGTGGAACTAAGGGGGTGTAGAAAGCCAAGAAGTTGACCATCACAAAAAAAAAATTAAAAACCGTCCCAACTTTACGAATTTTTCTACATTTTCCTATTTAACCTATCGGAATTAGATTTAAAAAATTATCATCTACACATATGAGCGAAATTACGTGGGGAACCCTGTATCCCAGGTAGCGCCAGAGTTACGGTAGAGACGTATCAAAAATAACAAATATCTGCGCTAAAAATTGAAAAACGTGAGATCCTTATAATACTCACTGGCGTTCGGATCATGACAAATTCAAAACATTTCCTAAAGTTTTCGAGAATTACGGTAATTTTATCAACATTTGGAAGTTATCAGAAATCAATATCATTAGTCGGGACTCATTTTTACTGGTATATCTCAGGATAAACTTTACTTATATCTAAAAAAACTTCAATTTCCTACGAAAAACGTTAAAAAAAGTGACTACGCTAATGGAATAAGAAAGGACTTGTTTTGATCCCGTTAGCTCATTTAAAATTTTACAAACGTTGACATATTATTTTTGCAATTTTATGAATAACGTGTCTTGTCTTGTGTTGATGTCTTTGATCACAGCCATCCGTAGTAGATTCGGAATTTCCCGTTAGTATAACACTTCTTACCAGCGATATAAAGAGCGTGATATTTAATAATAATAATAATAAATGTCATTATTGAGAGATATGTAGGTATATGCAATTATACATATTTTTCATGTAAATCCTATTTATAGGAATTTCGGAAAAAACTAAAAGACTTCAACCCCGTTGCAACCGCATCAGCACCAACTTGATTTTCCTGCGGAAAGGTTCGAGTTTAGTGATTTCAAAGTACTGAGAAAATCTATTATATTATACATCCACCGCTGTGTACGTGAAGCCGCGTCGGAACAAAGAGGTTGAATGCCTCTGCATATTCAGGCCAGAAGGACGCAAAACAACCTGACACAATTCGCGTACGATAGATCAATTTTGATCTTAAATATAAAGGCGCTGAAGTAGACAACAACTTATAAACTATTACAAGTAATAAGTATACATATACATCAGGGGGTGTTCATTATAAAACTTCATCTAGCAGGCTATGAAATTTTGACAGAAAAGGATGACATAATCAAAATAAATGGATTTTTGTTTCTCCATCCTTTTCTTTTGACATTTCTCAGCCAACTAGAAGAAGTTTTATAATGAACACCCCGTACTCTATTTTTAGCCATGATAATTACAACAGTGCCCCAGAAGTGTGATCATAAACGATGGATAAAATGATTGCCTTGTATCCTTTGCAGAACGTGGATAATTCAAAGTTAAACAATACTGTAAGGCCGACAAAACAAGGGATTCGCAAAGTTTTTTCTCACTTTATAATTTAAAATGTGTTTGTCTGCATAAAGAGTCTTTAGCGTTAAGTAGGATCTCTTAGATAGATTAGAAATGTGGTCACTATATCTAAGTTTTACATCGCAGAGGACACCCATAAAAGCAGAGTCGCCGGCCATCCAAGGTCAAGTGTAGGTATTCTTTTAAGAAATTATTACAATTTAAAGGTGCAAAAAGCAACACTAGTTTTATTGACATGAATTACTAGACCATGGTCTTTGCAATACTTGAGAATATCCTTCATATCCCAGTTGACCAGCGCCTCCACATCGCTGTATTCAGCAGGACTAAAAGTTTGCAACGGCTGGGTGTCATCAGCGTAAAAATATGCCTGAGAATGACGTGCCATCTGGCACATATCGAATATGTACAAAAGAAAGAGTAGATGCCCCAATATTGATCCCTGCGGCACCCCAGATGTTACTTCCCCTATATCGGACGTCCCACAGTTCAACCTAACAAATTGCCCTCTTCCAAGAAGATAGCCCCTGAAAAACATAAGTGCAATATAGTCTAATCCAAAGTATTTATGTTTTGCTCAAAATAGGCCATGAAAGGCCTTTGATAAGTCAAGAAGCACCAATATGGTGGCCATCCCATCATCCAAACCCTGAATGATGGAGTCGTTTATGTTGAGCAAGGCGGTGGTAGTACCGTGTCCCGGGCGGAAACCAGATTGATGTGGGGGCAACAAACCAGTGTTTGTAGCATAGAGTAATAGCTGCTGACGCACAGCCCTCTCCAGCAACTTGCTCAGGATGGGTAAGAGGCTTTATGGGTCTTAAATCATTAAATGTGGTGAGATTACTCACATTAGGAATCGGGCTAACAATTGCAATTTTCCATACACGAGGAAAATAAAATTTTCCCAGACAAATATTTATAATATGCACACCATCATCCAACGGTCCATCCGGCGGCCCTCAACCGCTTCCATATCGTATCCGCACCCCGCGCATCATTGAATCGCAAAAACGCAGCTTTTTCGCGACGAACAGATGCCAAGGCAAAGTTTTTCAGATTTTTCTAGTTCAGCCAACTTCTGTCCAACCAAAGTCTGCATTAATGACTCCCCAAGTTTTTAGCAGACTAACATCACTCACAAAAAGCGGGTTTAGAAGAGATCCACTATTTTCCGTCATCCTCGTTGGCTCATCGATGATTTGAGTTACGCTGTAAGAGTCAAAACACTCAAGGGTTCTCCAAATTTAGTAGATTTATATTAAAATCTCCCATTACCACAACGCAATCAAAATTTGGCACCACCTCTGAGAGAATGCAATGAAACTCATTAACAAACTCAGCGAGCGAAGCAGAAGGACGATAGTACACGACAAAGAGCAGAAAGGAGATTTTTCCCAGTTTGATTCTTATCCAGAGACCTTATATTTAAATTGCCCAACTTAAAACTACCCCTAAATGCAGCCATACTTAAACGGAATAGTCAGTCCTAGGAATGCCCAAAAAATATCGGTATATCCTATATATTCCTATAAAAATATCGATATATTAGAGCAATATCTTTTGCATCGATATAGCGGAATATCGAGAGTTAAATCAAAGTACCGATATTTTATTAGCACTCATGTCGTGACGTGACGTGTGCGTGTGTCAATTGTTATTATCAAACAAAGTCTACCCGCCGACTCCAGCGACCTAGAGTCCATTTCAAATAGATATTCCTCTAGTAAGCTGAGAAATTGACATATAAATTACACATTTACATGGAAGGAATAGGACAAATCTGTCAATTCCTCAGCCTGCTAAATGAATATTTATTTGAAATGGACCATAGTATATTACACCTGGAGAGACTCTCCTGGTCCAACAGTTTTGGCCCCCCTTTTTAACAATGGTCCTATCAAAAATGGTGGCGATTTCTTCGACAAAAACGGGATCAATTTTAAATTTTAGAGAAATATCGCCATTTGTTGGTTACCTTCAGTTCTACCTCTATGGTCTACTCCATAAATGACATCTAGTAGTCAGTTAGCTGTCACTTTCGTCAAGAATGAGCTAAGCTAAGTCAGTTGTCACCTTGTCACTATTTTTTTACTGGTATTTTCGCGGATGCAAGTTCTTCTCTTTAATTTCAATTTATATATGTTGTACAGTTCTTAGATTCTTAGAAAAAGCATTGTTGTTTCGATATATATATATATATATATATATATATATATATAGCTCTTTCTATCAAAGTCAGACCACTTGGAAAACCATACAAACCTGGTCCACCTATTTACCCAACGTTAAATATATATTTCTTGGAATATGATTGTTAAGGGGCGTTTCTTTATGCCAAAAGTCACATATATACATAGAAAATCCCGCCAAAATAGGAAATAGCTTTCCGAATATAATTTTGTATATTACCATTAGGACTACATGCAAACCTAAACCATATAGGAAAACCATACAAATCCAATCCAATATATATGAATTTATGTAGTTAAACAGACAAAGTCGAGTCAGAGCTACGTTGCCAGCTTTATAAATGGATGAAATGACAATAATACCAGTTTGAACCGGATTTTTAATAAGCTAAATATTACATATGGTGCGACGCCCTTTCTCAGGTCCGCTGATACTTAATTAATTCGTTGAGTCTCGGGCGCCACCCTTTGATATTTATAAAGCGACAAAGGGACCGCTATTGCCTACAAGGTAGCTTTTAAACAGAGGAGAAATATTCCAGGGATTTTTAGATTAAAACACCAGGAGTAAGGAACAATAATAGGGTGTCTATTAAACTACGGTACAACAACATCCAAACACCTACTAGTACTACGACTGTTAGTGACTCTCTATAACTACATACGAACACATCCTAAAACTATGCAATTAATAACAGCGAGTGGGGGGGGGGGGCAACAGTTAGTTACTTAGTAGACGAAATTCTGATAAACCAGGGAAAACGGGAGGTTTCGGTAATAAACCAGTACACTCTGTACTGGATCGGTCGGGGTCGGAAACTTCAATTTTGCGTACAAGCAGTAACAACAATGTGAAACGGTAACGGAGCTTTGGTACCACTGGGAACTGGGGTTTCGGAGGAAGCGTACTTTATAATTCGGAATCGGATATAGTCGGTTTCGGTTTATTCACATCCAGCCTGGCTTTGAAGATCGGTGCTACGGGAAGCCCAGGATGTAAAACAGGTCGGTGACGGAATCGGTAATAGGTCCCAAATCGGATTCGAAAGAAGCGGTACGGTGAGCGGTGTGTTAGCGATTTTCCCGGGTTACATATGAACGCACCCTGTGAGGAACAACATGAACGCGGCCAGAATCAGCATGGCACCTGCGTCATTTGAACGTCACAAGTACTCCGGTGGAGCGCGACAACTCCAACTACACCGGGAAATCACAAATCCACCCCCTCTTCCCTCTTGTGTCGTAAGACCCTAGCGGCCTAGCATGACGTCAGGAGCCGAAACGTGAAGCAACAACGTCGGCCCCCCTAGGTCAAATATCCGGTACTAACTCATTGAGTCCTCCCATTTGATCGACCGTCCACGACCCAAAATATACGAGTTATTTTACTAGTCTTAATAAATTCTGTCGGCTTGTTAAGCGCGACAAACAGGTGGCGCCATCTATGGGCGCACTCGCGGACCTACGGCCGTTTTGGCCATTGCCTTTGCTTTATATGGGGAATTCCCGTTTTTTATTTAAATAAAAGGTGTTGTAATGAGTTGGGTGATGAAATATAAAGAAAATGTTAATTGTGACGTCATTACCTGTGAGTTAGGAAAAAAACTTCGTTACATTACCCCCTCTTCTTCGTAAAGAAAAATAAGTTACTTATTTTTCTTCACAACTTAACATTTTCAAAAATACAATACAAAATTACAACCTAAAATTAATTCACAATAGTAAAACTAACACTATCACTAAAACAGTCTTTGGCTTCTGTCTGGTTCTGGAGCTGGTTTCTCTCTAGTCTCTGCTCTTTCAGATTCCTGAAGGTATCGCTTTTTACTTAGCAGATACGGCTTCTTCTTCCTATGCTCCAGGATACAAGAACAGCGACGCGACGTCACTCCAACTCTGCCACAACGGGAACAAAATAAGATGGATCGCCCTTGGCAGTGGTATCTGTCATGTCCAGAACTTCCACATCTCCAACAAGTGTCGTTGGTAACGGCGACTTTCGTTGTGGGTTCTTTATAGCTGGTGGCTTTCTCCTCGGTTTGCTCATGAGTGCTAGTCTGACATTTGTCTGAGAGTGGAGCATCGTTGACTTTACGGATTGCTTTACACTGCGTCCACTTCGTGAAACGATCAATGTCTGTAGACACCACTTCCCAAGGTTGACTATTTCGGATTGGGTTCATTTTCCCCGCGGGTTTCTGTTGGCATGTTTTATACCTTTGACAAGATGGGCAATTACGGACGTAACGGTTTATGTCTCTAAACATTCCTGGCCAATAATACCTTGAGGCTATTTTGGCGATCGTCTTTGCAACTCCCAAATGTCCGGCAGTCGGTTGGTCATGATTTTCGGTTAGTACGGTAGCGCGGGCAGACTTTGGAACACACAGTTTCCATGGATCGGTCATTTCGGGTTCGGTCGGATCTGAGTAGTCCCAGAAATGTCGGTATAAATGACCGTTTCGGATACAATAATCGGGGAAAGCAGTCGGATTATTCTCAACGGCTATCTTCTTATTTCGATACCACGAACATGGTACAAAATCAGCCAATAAAAACACTTGTTCCTTTTCTACGGTTTGGTTCGGTGCAGGATTACGGGATAGAGCATCAGCTACTTTATTCAACACTCCTTTGCGATATTTAATGTCGAAGTCGAATTGTTGAAGGTACATGCTCCATCGAGCTAGTCTACCAGACGGGCTTTTAAGGGTGTGAAGCCATTTCAAGGACTGATGGTCGGTTACCACAGTGAATCGGTACCCTTCTAAATAAGGACGCATTTTCTCTATTCCCCAAACAATCGCCAGACATTCCTTCTCGGTGACAGAAAACTTTTTCTCATTGACACTCAGGGTGCGGCTTGCATATGCGATCACGTGGTCGCCTTTGGATCCATTCTGGATCAGTGCAGCACCTAAGCCTTGATCAGAAGCATCAGTCTGCAGGATGAAGGGTTTCGTAAAGTCAGGGCAAGCCAGAACAGGGGCCTCGGTTAAACATTGTTTAAGTCGGTTAAATGCATCTTCTTGTTCTTTGGACCAAGTCCATCTGGAAGCTTTCTTGAGTAGGCGGGTAAGAGGTGACGCAATTCTTGAAAAGTCAGGAACAAAGCGACGGTACCAGGATGCTATTCCAAGGAAGCGTCTTAATCCTCTAACGTTAACAGGGGCGGGCATTGACATAATCGTGGAAACTTTGTCTGGATCGGTTTTTATTCCTTCGGGAGTGACAACATGACCTAGGTATCGGAGGGAACGTCGACCAAACTGACATTTTTCAGGGTTTAGCTGGAGGTTAGCAGCTCGGAGGCGACGGAAAACTTCATGCAAATTCCGGAGATGCTCATCGAAAGTTTTTCCTAAGACTATGATGTCATCAAGATAGGCGAAGCATACCGGGTCTAAGTCAGGGCCAATTATTTGGTCCATGAAACGCTGAAAAGTTGCGGGGGCGGAATGTAGACCAAAAGGCATTACTCGGAATTGAAAAAGGCCCATCCCTTCTACGGTGAATGCGGTTATCGGTTTACTTTCTTTGCTCAGCGGAATTTGCCAGTAGCCTTGTTTTAAATCTATGCTGGAAATATAACGGGCATTCCTTAGTTTATCTAAGATGGCATTGATATAAGGAAGTGGGTAGGCATCTTTGCGAGTAACGGTGTTTACTTTCTGAAAGTCAATACAAAATCTGGGCGTACCATCCTTTTTACGGACTATTACCACCGGAGAACTCCATGGACTGGTGGAGGGCTCTATAATTCCATCTTTCAGCATCCTCTCAACTTCGGTGTGTATCACTTGTTGCATTTTCGGGTTGCGAGGGTGGTAGCGTTGCTTGATGGGCTCCAATTTTTCCAAATTTATGGTATGCTCAATTAACGGCGTGGTACCTTGGATGTTCTTAAATTTTGGAAGCTCTTGATCCAAAAACAATTTTAACTTTCGTTCATCATCTTCAGAGAGTGTAAGGCTGGGTCTTTCTTCACTTCCTAACAAATTGCAATGCTGGTCAGTAGAAGGTGTTTCAATAAATTTCCATGTTACGGTTTTAGTCTGTAGGTCCAGACTATCAGCATATTCTCCTAGAATATCCATACCCAAAATAATATCCGCAGCTAAGTGAGGAACGTAATTGAAAAAGGCGGTAACTTTTTCTTTCCCAACTTGCAACGGTACTTGATAACATTCTTTCACATGGACCGTCTTTCCATTAGCAATTTTGACTTGTAAACTTGAAACAACTTTAGGACAAGAATTCTGCTCACACAGTGAAGCGACGGCGTTTCCTATATAAGAACTAGTTGCTCCGGTATCGAGAAGGGCTAAAAATCTTTTATTAAGTACCTTTACTACTATCTGTGGACGGTTGTCCGGGTTTGAGCATGCTTTATGAGCAAATAGCGGTTCATTCTGACTTGATATCTTTTCAGGCTGCACTGTCTCTAATTCAGTACAGCCCCCTTCTAGTTTTCCTGTCGGGCACAAGAACAATTTCGGG
Source organism: Taphrorychus bicolor (assembly GCA_951812265.1). Taxonomy (NCBI): domain Eukaryota; kingdom Metazoa; phylum Arthropoda; class Insecta; order Coleoptera; family Curculionidae; genus Taphrorychus; species Taphrorychus bicolor. The sequence goes on along the minus strand of CATOSE010000201.1, from coordinate 27,388 downwards.
TTAACATCCCAGCTTTCCCGCAACGAGAGCAAAACAATTTAGCCGGCTTCCTACAATTCGTTTTATAGTGCCCATTCTCCCCACATCTCCAGCAAACGATAGCTGTTGTGGGTTTCGGTTCAGTTTGTACTGGTGGGTTATTTCGGGAGAAAGATCTTTCCTGTCTTTCTCTTGGGTAGGTAGGTCTTTCTGGTTCCGCCGGTCGGTAGGAGCGGCGTAGTTCGGCGAAGAGTACTTCCGCTCTTCGTGCAGCATTGGAGAACGAGAATATATCGTAAAAGTCGGTACTTCGGATTTGCTGTCGGTATTCTGGTAGCAAATTACGGTACAGCCATTTCAATTCGTCCTCCGGGTTGATTCGTCCATGCCTGCGAATCAATGTCTGTAAGTCGGTTATATAATGGTTCACTGGCTCAGTTGTTCTTTGAATTCTTCGACTTATTTCAACCTCCAATTCCTCCTCGTAGTTCATAGGAAAATAGAAGGTCCGGAAATCCTTAAGAAAATCATCCCACGTGACCCAATTCCTACGGTTATTTCGGTGCCATAAAGACGCTTCGTCCTTTAGTAAGACTGATAAATAAGGCATCAGGTCATTCGGTGTTATCCCCTGTGCTTTGGTGACTTCCAGTAAGCGTTCAATAAAACTTACAGGGTCAGTTTTTCCATTAAAGCTTATTCCCCATTCTTGTAGTTTCAGCGGAGGTGTGACATATCGGACCATCGGTGGCGGATATTTCGCTTGACATGGTGGAGGACTAAATGTGGTAGGATGGTATTGAGACGGTAAGATTACTGGACTGGGCCTACTTGCGGTAGCAGTGGTATAAGTCACGGTAGTGGCTGTAGTTGTGGTCGGTCGTGTCGGGAGCGGTGGAATTACAGATGGTGTTGGCCTTACACCAGCTGTTGTTATATTTTCCTGATACTCGTATGGGTTGATGAGTGACTGAGGTGTTATTTGCTGAAAAGGCGGCTGACTAGGATAGTCGGAATTATATGATGGCGGAATAAATGATGGCTGGGATATACTGTCGGTAGGGGCGGTTGATTCAGTCGGTAAGGGTGGTATAACAGTCGGTAGTTGTCTTACATCAGTGCTTGGCGCGTTTTCCTGATGATCAAAGAGTCTGGCTCTGAATCGGTTTCGTAAGTCTGATAGGGTACCTTGTGGATCCCTATATACATCACAAGTTTCCCTAACGAAAACTTCGGGCGGCATTCGGTATGGCCACGTCATAGGTGAACCAGTAATTTCAGGTGAAGGCTGTATTTGGTTTGGTATCGGTAAGAGGCTAGGGTGCGGTAGGAAGTCTGTGTTTTCTTCCATGATTCGGATAAATCGGTACAGCGTAAGAAAATAACAAAAGAGTCCCTGGACCCTTAAATTTAAACAAAAGAAAAGAGTCCCTGCTCGGGCGCCAAAATTATGCGACGCCCTTTCTCAGGTCCGCTGATACTTAATTAATTCGTTGAGTCTCGGGCGCCACCCTTTGATATTTATAAAGCGACAAAGGGACCGCTATTGCCTACAAGGTAGCTTTTAAACAGAGGAGAAATATTCCAGGGATTTTTAGATTAAAACACCAGGAGTAAGGAACAATAATAGGGTGTCTATTAAACTACGGTACAACAACATCCAAACACCTACTAGTACTACGACTGTTAGTGACTCTCTATAACTACATACGAACACATCCTAAAACTATGCAATTAATAACAGCGAGTGGGGGGGGGGGCAACAGTTAGTTACTTAGTAGACGAAATTCTGATAAACCAGGGAAAACGGGAGGTTTCGGTAATAAACCAGTACACTCTGTACTGGATCGGTCGGGGTCGGAAACTTCAATTTTGCGTACAAGCAGTAACAACAATGTGAAACGGTAACGGAGCTTTGGTACCACTGGGAACTGGGGTTTCGGAGGAAGCGTACTTTATAATTCGGAATCGGATATAGTCGGTTTCGGTTTATTCACATCCAGCCTGGCTTTGAAGATCGGTGCTACGGGAAGCCCAGGATGTAAAACAGGTCGGTGACGGAATCGGTAATAGGTCCCAAATCGGATTCGAAAGAAGCGGTACGGTGAGCGGTGTGTTAGCGATTTTCCCGGGTTACATATGAACGCACCCTGTGAGGAACAACATGAACGCGGCCAGAATCAGCATGGCACCTGCGTCATTTGAACGTCACAAGTACTCCGGTGGAGCGCGACAACTCCAACTACACCGGGAAATCACAAATCCACCCCCTCTTCCCTCTTGTGTCGTAAGACCCTAGCGGCCTAGCATGACGTCAGGAGCCGAAACGTGAAGCAACAACGTCGGCCCCCCTAGGTCAAATATCCGGTACTAACTCATTGAGTCCTCCCATTTGATCGACCGTCCACGACCCAAAATATACGAGTTATTTTACTAGTCTTAATAAATTCTGTCGGCTTGTTAAGCGCGACAAACAGGTGGCGCCATCTATGGGCGCACTCGCGGACCTACGGCCGTTTTGGCCATTGCCTTTGCTTTATATGGGGAATTCCCGTTTTTTATTTAAATAAAAGGTGTTGTAATGAGTTGGGTGATGAAATATAAAGAAAATGTTAATTGTGACGTCATTACCTGTGAGTTAGGAAAAAAACTTCGTTACAATGGCGAAACATTATAAAGAAATTAGAAACACTTGAATATAAAACCATATTTTTCATTTAAATATATTTTTTGAAAATACCTATAGTATAAATACTTAAACACATATGCACTTTAATTATTACAACACATACACTTTAATTAAGTGTTCCAACCTAGTAACTCGAGCATATAATTTTTTGCTAATTAATCTCTTGAATCGAAATTTTTAAGATATAATAAATGCATTAGGGTCTTGGTTTACGGTCAACATCATTTTCAACGACAGAAATGGCATCTATGCTTTCGTTTGAGCGTTTAAAAGCCCAAACCTTTTCGATACCTTTTTTGTTGCAACATTAGCCCTTATTATTTTTTTTAATATAATTTAATCTGGAGGTCTAGGACAAGAAATAACTTACCGCCATAATAAACTGATGTTATAATTTATATTATAAATAAAGTTATGCCTAACGCTTAAATAATTTATTCAAATTCAATGTTTTTGTTGACATACGTCTGGATAATTAATAGGTACTTTCAGGGCACTTATTCTATAGAAAGGTGTGAAAGTGAAAATGAAAATCTCTGGCCAATGGAATTGGTCAATAGATTTTTTTGACCAATCAAGGTTGTCAAAATTTTTATTCTCACTTTCACAACTTCCTACAGAATAGGCTCCTGAAAGATATCATTCGGCATAACTTTAGGAGCCATAAAATTACATCTATATGATGAAAAGTTCTGCTGTCATTTTACTTCAAGTTAAACAACATTCAGTTGTTTCATCACGGGAGTCCACTATTCTTTGTGTTAGAACCTCCAAATTAAATGTCCCCGCCCATTGTTAATGGTTAATGTTGTTATCTTTATTAGTTGTGGTTTTTGTGAAATAGATAACCATCAATTTTACGTTAGGCTTAAGTTTATGTCAAAAAAATATTAAAACTTAAGTAACATATCACATACTTTCTTTATCCGCCAGCATTTTTGCTAAGTCGACGATTTTTCTAAAATAATGCATTATATAAGAAAATTCGCAGAAGCAAAGTTGCAATTTTTTACTACTTACTTTTGGGTGAAGCCTCATTCACTTTTGCACTACTCACAGTAAAATTACTGCGAATAACAATTTACCCTAGAAAGGGCTCGGACAAATCGACCTGGTTAACGTTTTGGCAACTTGTCTGCTGCCTTCTTCAGAACTATCTAAAAAATAAAACTTTAAAAACTATGAATTACAAAAAATTATACCTATTAATGTGTTTTGTCTTTGAGTATTTGTGTGTGATATTCTGAAAATTGCTTTTTGCTTTTGACATGAAAATGTCATTTGATAAGAATTGTCATTATTACGAAAGGTACGTTTAAAATGTTTGGTTAATGTATTGTTTGTACCTAATATGATTTGTTCTATCTACGTGTAAAATAGGTATAATGTGAATGTTAATATTAATTTATATGTAAGTTACCATTTTGAACTTCTTGTTCTAACATAGGTAACCATGTGTTATCTATGTATGCTGAACAAGAAGCCACACAATGATCTTTGTTAAGTAAAATATATGCACTTTCTTTGATTTTACGCTTCTTTGATAATGGTTCTTTGGATACGATACTAGTATCGTTCCATTTTACTCTATGACCATTATCAAAGGCGTGTTGGCATATATTTGACTTTTCAAAATCTCTGTTTTTTATGTAATTTTGATGTTCTTTTATTCTCTTTTTTAGAGGTCTAGAAGTTTCGCCTATATAAAATTTCTCGCATTCGCAAGGAATTTTATATATGGCGTTTTTTGTGTAATATTGTATTTGGTACCTAATCGTTTAATTTTGTCTGATAACCCTTTGATGTATGGTACAAAAAGGTTTGTAATATGTCTATTTTGATTTTGCCTTATATTTGGCTGTTCGAATTGATTAAAGCATTTATTAATGAAATAACCTGAATAATTGTTTTTAAGTAAAACATTTTTAATATGTTTCTTTTCAATTTCCAAATTATTATCATTACAAATGATTTTTGCGCGATCAAATAGACTCTTTTCAACTCCTTTTTTCACCATAATAGGGTGATTTGAGTTGTAGTTTAAGTATCGATCTGTATGTGTTGGTTTGCGATAAACAAAAGTTTCAAATCTGTCTAAATCTTTTTTTATTAGTATGTCTAAAAATGGAAGTGTTTGATCAATTCGAACAGCCAAATATAAGGCAAAATCAAAATAGACATATTACAAACCTTTTTGTACCATATATCAAAGGGTTATCAGACAAAATTAAACGATTAGGTACCAAATACAATATTACACAAAAAACGCCATATATAAAATTCCTTGCGAATGCGAGAAATTTTATATAGGCGAAACTTCTAGACCTCTAAAAAAAAGAATAAAAGAACATCAAAATTACATAAAAAACAGAGATTTTGAAAAGTCAAATATATGCCAACACGCCTTTGATAATGGTCATAGAGTAAAATGGAACGATACTAGTATTGTATCCAAAGAACCATTATCAAAGAAGCGTAAAATCAAAGAAAGTGCATATATTTTACTTAACAAAGATCATTGTGTGGCTTCTTGTTCAGCATACATAGATAACATATGGTTACCTATGTTAGAACAAGAAGTTCAAAATTGCGACGCCCTTTCTCAGGTCCGCTGATACTTAATTAATTCGTTGAGTCTCGGGCGCCACCCTTTGATATTTATAAAGCGACAAAGGGACCGCTATTGCCTACAAGGTAGCTTTTAAACAGAGGAGAAATATTCCAGGGATTTTAGATTAAAACACCAGGAGTAAGGAACAATAATAGGGTGTCTATTAAACTACGGTACAACAACATCCAAACACCTACTAGTACTACGACTGTTAGTGACTCTCTATAACTACATACGAACACATCCTAAAACTATGCAATTAATAACAGCGAGAGGGGGGGAGCAACAGTTAGTTACTTAGTAGACGAAATTCTGATGAACCAGGGAAAACGGGAGGTTTCGGTAATAAACCAGTACACTCTGTACTGGATCGGTCGGGGTCGGAAACTTCAATATTGCGTACAAGCAGTATCAACAATATGAAACGGTAACGGAGCTTTGGGACCACTGGGAACTGGGGTTTCGGTAATAAACCAGTACACTCTGTACTGGATCGGTCGGGGTCGGAAACTTCAATATTGCGTACAAGCAGTAACAACAATATGAAACGGTAACGGAGCTTTGGGACCACTGGAAACTGGGGTTTCGGAGGGAGCGTACTTTATAATTCGGAATCGGATATAGTCGGTTTCGGTTTATTCACATCCAGCCTGGCTTTGAAGTTCGGTGCTACGGGAAGCCCAGGATGTAAAACAGGTCGGTGACGGAATCGGTAATAGGTCCCAAATCGGAGAAGCGGTACGGTGAGCGGTGTGTTAGCGATTTTCCCGGGTTACATATGAACGCACCTTGTGAGGAACAAAATGAACGCGGCCAGAATCAGCATGGCACCTGCGTCATTTGAACGTCACAAGTACCCCGGCGGAGCGCGACAACTCCAACTACACCGGGAAATCGCAAATCCACCCCTCGTGTGGCGTAAGACCCTAGCGGCCTAGCATGACGTCAGGAGCCGAAACGTGAAGCAGCAACGTCGGCCCCCTAGGTCAGATATCCGGTACTAACTCACCCAGTCCTTGACTCGATGCGACCGTCGACCTCGAAATCTTCGAATCATTTTACAAGTCTTTATAAATTCTGTCGGCTTGTTAAGCGCGACAAACAGGTGGCGCCATCTATGGGCGGACTCGCGGACCTACGGCCGTTTTGGCCATTGCCTTTGCTTTTATATGGGGAATTCCCGTTTTTTATTTAAATAAAAGGTGTTGTAATGAGTTGGGTGATGAAATATAAAGAAAATGTTAATTGGGACGTCATTACCTGTGAGTTAGGGAAAAACTTCGTTACATTACCCCCTCTTCTTCGTAAAGAAAAATAAGTTTACTTATTTTTCTTCACAACTTAACATTTTCAAAAATACAATACAAAATTACAACCTAAAATTAATTCACAATACTAAAACTAACACTATCACTAAAACAGTCTTTGGCTTCTGTCTGGTTCTGGAGCTGGTTTCTCTCTACTCTCTGCTCTTGCTGATTTCTGAAAGTATCGCTTTTTACTTAGCAGATACGGCTTCTTCTTCCTATGCTGCTCCAGGATACAGGAACAGCGTCGCGACGTCACTCCAACTCTGCCACAACGGGAACAAAATAAGATGGATCGCCCTTGGCAGTGGTATCTGTCATGTCCAGAACTTCCACATCTCCAACAAGTGTCGTTGGTAATGGCGACTTTCGTTGTGGGTTCTTTACAGCTGGTGGCTTTCTCCTCGGTTTGTTCATGAGTGCTAGTCTGACATTTGTCTGGGAGTGGAGCATCGTTGGCTTTAACTTCCGATAATTCTTCCTCTATCGACATTGATAAATATAATTCCAAGTCCGTTTCTAGCTCTAGGATATCCTGATCCATTAATTGGCTTTCAAGGTCTTCCATGTTCATTGCTTGTCGTACCAGGTCTCGGGAGTTTATGTTTCCTGATAACAAGAATTTCAAATTACTACCATTTTTTTTTTCTGCTCCACCCCGTTTATATCCCCTGGTCCATCAGGAACCGAGCAAACTAAGACGAATTTAATTTTTCAGTGTCTATCGGGGTCCTTGGCTGGTAATGTGACGTAAATGTATCTGCCATTTTGGGCCCGAAAACGTTTACGAATTTTCTTCCCCTTGGGGGCGTTTTCCGGTCGCAGTCGGAACAGCGTTCTCCTCATCTCTTGAGACCATTGTCCGGGGTTTGTAAATTTCTCCAGCCAAGCGGCCAGCTGCTCCTCGGTCAGAGCGGTGAAAATTGCGGTATCACCAACTGTAACCGAGGAGACACTGCGTAAGGAGGCGATACCCCCAGACACCTCGTCCTCTCCTAAAGGGGCGAAAGGCTGAGCATAATGTTGCTCTAGGAGCGCCTCGTAAACTTCCGAAACTCGGTCCATCACGAAAAGGTTTTCTCTAGAAAAAGATTCATTGGTTAGTTCTTTTCTCCATTCATTTTTTTTTTTTGACACTACACGGTTCCGTCCTCATGGGCTGGTTTTAAATCCTTGATGTGGATATGCCGCAGCAGTTTACCGGTGGAATCGCGGAGATCGTATACGACTGGTGATACGACTTTTGTTACCGTATATGGACCGGAGTACTTTGGGGCGAGCTTTGCTGCAAAACCCTGCAAAGCGTGGGACAGAGGGTTGTCCTTCTTAAAGACTCGGGTTCCCACGGTACATCGCCATTCTCGGCGACGAAGATTATAATGCCGACTCTGTGTGGAAAAGGCACGACCCAAATTAATCTGGACTAAACGGGAAATTTCTTTTAACTTTTGAAGTTTGCTGGCGTGCTCAGATAGTTGAATCTCTTCAGGGTCTGGGACAAAATCGGATTCAGACGGGGCAACATCTGCACTGCGACTTAGTGCATGTGGGGGAACCATCTCCCTCCCAAAATTGAGAAATGCCGGAGAAAACCCAGTAGATTCGTGCCGGGAGCTATTTATAGCAAACATGAAATCGGACAAATGTTCATCCCACTTACGATGGTCTAGTTCACAGAACTGAGCGATCATTGTCTTGAGAGTTTTATTGGTCCTTTCGACCGGATTAGCTTGTGGGGTGTACGGGGGCGTCAAACGGTGTTTGATGTTCATTTCACGTAGAAACGTATGAAACGGTTGTCCAGTAAACTGGGAACCATTATCGGATATGACAGTAGTGGGACATCCAAAACGGGCAATGATATCATCATACAAGGTTTTGGTAACAACTCGACTAGTGGCTTTACGGATTGCTTTACACTGTGTCCACTTCGTGAAACGATCCTGGAACACAAGCAAATAAGAATTTCCCTTAGAAGAACGTGGTAATGGTCCTACAATGTCTGTAGACACCACTTCCCAAGGTTGACTATTTCGAATTGGGTTCATTTTCCCCGCGGGTTTCTGTTGGCATGTTTTATACCTTTGACAAGATGGGCAATTACGGACGTAACGGTTTATGTCTCTAAACATTCCTGGCCAATAATACCTTGAGGCTATTTTGGCAATCGTCTTTGCAACTCCCAAATGTCCGGCAGTCGGTTGGTCATGATTTTCGGTTAGTACGGTAGCGCGGGCAGACTTTGGAACACACAGTTTCCATGGATCGGTCATTTCGGGTTCGGTCGGATCTGAGTAGTCCCAGAAATGTCGGTATAAATGACCGTTTCGGATACAATAATCGGGGAAAGCAGTCGGATTATTCTCAACGGCTATCTTCTTATTTCGATACCACGAACATGGCACAAAATCAGCTAATAAAAACACTTGTTCCTTTTCTACGGTTAGGTTCGGTGCAGGATTACGGGATAGAGCATCAGCTACCTTATTCAACACTCCTTTGCGATATTTAATGTCGAAGTCGAATTGTTGAAGGTACATGCTCCATCGAGCTAGTCTACCAGACGGGCTTTTAAGGGTGTGAAGCCATTTCAAAGACTGATGGTCGGTTACCACAGTGAATCGGTACCCTTCTAAATAAGGACGCATTTTCTCTATTCCCCAAACAATCGCGAGACATTCCTTCTCGGTGACCGAAAACTTTTTCTCATTGACACTCAGGGTGCGGCTTGCATATGCGATCACGTGGTCGCCTTTGGATCCATTCTGGATCAGTGCAGCACCTAAGCCTTGATCGGAAGCATCAGTCTGCAGGATGAAGGGTTTCGTAAAGTCAGGGCAAGCCAGAACAGGGGCCTCGGTTAAACATTTTTTAAGTCGGTTAAATGCATCTTCTTGTTCTTTGGACCAAGTCCATCTGGAAGCTTTCTTGAGTAGGCGGGTAAGAGGTGACGCAATTCTTGAAAAGTCGGGAACAAAGCGACGGTACCAGGATGCTATTCCAAGGAAGCGTCTTAATCCTCGAACGTTAACAGGGGCGGGCATTGACATAATCGCGGAAACTTTGTCTGGATCGGTTTTTATTCCTTCGGGAGTGACAACATGACCTAGGTATCGGAGGGTACGTCGACCAAACTGACATTTTTCAGGGTTTAGCTGGAGGTTAGCAGCTCGGAGGCGACGGAAAACTTCATGCAAATTCCGTAGATGCTCATCGAAAGTTTTTCCTAAGACTATGATGTCATCAAGATAGGCGAAGCATACCGGGTCTAAGTCAGGGCCAATTATTTGGTCCATGAGACGCTGAAAAGTTGCGGGGGCGGAATGTAGACCAAAAGGCATTACTCGGAATTGAAAAAGGCCCATCCCTTCTACAGTGAATGCGGTTATCGGTTTACTTTCTTTGCTCAGCGGAATTTGCCAGTAGCCTTGTTTTAAATCTATGCTGGAAATATAACGGGCATTCCTTAGTTTATCTAAGATGGCATTGATGTAAGGAAGTGGGTAGGCATCTTTGCGAGTAACGGTGTTTACTTTCTGAAAGTCAATACAAAATCTGGGCGTACCATCCTTTTTACGGACTATTACCACCGGAGAACTCCATGGACTGGTGGAGGGCTCTATAATTCCATCTTTCAGCATTTTCTCAACTTCGGTGTGTATCACTTGTTGCATTTTCGGGTTGCGAGGGTGGTAGCGTTGCTTGATGGGTTCCAATTTTTCCAAATTTATGGTATGTTCAATTAACGGCGTGGTACCTTGGATGTTCTTAAATTTTGGAAGCTCCTGATCCAAAAAAAAATTTAACTTTCGTTCTTCATCTTCAGAGAGTGTAAGGCTGGGTCTTTCTTCACTTCCTAACAAATTGCAATGCTGGTCAGTAGAAGGTGTTTCAATAAATTTCCATGTTACGGTTTTAGTCTGTAGGTCCAGACTATCAGCATATTCTCCTAGAATATCCATACCCAAAATAATATCCGCAGCTAAGTGTGGAAAGTAATTGAAAAAGGCTGTAACTTTTTCTTTCCCAATTTGCAACGGTACTTGATAACATTCTTTCACATGGACCGTCTTTCCATTAGCAATTTTGACTTGTAAACTTGAAACAACTTTAGGACAAGAACTCTGCTCGCACAGTGAAGCGACGGCGTTTCCTATATATGAACCAGTTGCTCCGGTATCGAGAAGGGCTAAAAATCTTTTATTCAGTACCCTTACTACTATCTGCGGACGGTTGTCCGGGTTTGAGCTTGCGTTATGAGCAAATAGCGGTTCATTCTGACTTGATATCTTTTCAGGCTGCACTGTCTCTAATTCAGTACAGCCCCCTTCTAGTTTTCCTGTCGGGCACAAGAACAATTTCGGGTTAACGTCCCAGCTTTCCCGCAACGAAAGCAAAACAATTTAACGGGCTTCCTACAATTCGTTTTATAGTGCCCATTCTCACCACATCTCCAGCAAACGATAGCTGTTGTGGGTTTCGGTTCAGTTTGTACTGGTGGGTTATTTCGGGAGAAAGATCTTTCCTGTCTTTCTCTTGGGTAGGTAGGTCTATCTGGTTCCGTCGGTCGGTAAGAGCGTTCAGTCGGTCGGTAAGAGCGTTCAGTCGGTCGGTAAGAGCGGCGTAGTTCGGCGAAGAGTACTTCCGCTCTTCGTGCAGCATTGGAGAACGAGGTTATATCGTAAAAGTCGGTATTTCGGATTTGCTGTCGGTATTCTGGTAGCAAATTACGGTACAGCCATTTCAATTCGTCCTCTGGGTTGATTCGTCCATGCCTGCGAATCAATGTCTGTAAGTCGGTTATATAACGGTTCACTGGCTCAGTTGCTCTTTGAATTCTTCGACTTATTTCAACCTCCAATTCCTCCTCGTAGTTCATAGGAAAATAGAAGGTCCGGAAATCCTTAAGAAAATCATCCCACGTGATCCAATTCCTACGGTTATTTCGGTGCCATAAAGACGCTTCGTCCTTTAGTAAGACTGATAAATAAGGCATCAGGTCATTCGGTGTTATCCCCTGTGCTTCGGTGACTTCCAGTAAGCGTTCAATAAAACTTACAGGGTCAGTTTTTCCATTAAAGGTTATTCCCCATTCTTGTAGTTTCAGCGGAGGTGTGACATATCGGACCATCGGTGGCGGATATTTCGCTTCACATGGTGTAGGACTAAATGTGGTAGGATGGTATTGAGATGGTAAGATTGCTGGACTGGGCCTACTTGCGGTCGCAGTGGTATAAGTCACGGTAGTGGCTGTAGTTGTGGTCGGTAGTGTTGGGAGCGGTGGAATTACAGATGGTGTTGGCCTTACACCAGCTGTTGTTATATTTTCCTGATACTCGTATGGGTTGATGAGTGACTGAGGTGTTATTTGCTGAAAAGGCGGCTGACTAGGATAGTCGGAATTATATGATGGCGGAATAAATGATGGCTGGGATATACTGTCGGTCGGGGCGGTTGGTTGTGTCGGTAACGGTGGTATAACAACCGGTAGTTGTCTTACATCAGTGCTTGACGCGTTTTCCTGATGTTCAACGAGTCTGGCTCTGAATCGGTTTCGTAAGTCTGATAGGGTACCTTGTGGATCCCTATATACACCACAAGTTTCCCTAACGAAAACTTCGGGCGGCATTCGGTATGGCCACGTCATAGGAGAACCAGTAATTTCAGGTGAAGCCTGTATTTGGTTTGGTATCGGTAAGGGGATACGGTGCGGGAGGAAGTCTGTGTTTTCTTCCATGATTCGGATAAATCGGTACAGCGTAAGAAAATAACAACAGAGTCCCTGGACCCTTAAATTTAAACAAAAGAAAAGAGTCCCTGCTCGGGCGCCAAAATTATGCGACGCCCTTTCTCAGGTCCGCTGATACTTAATTAATTCGTTGAGTCTCGGGCGCCACCCTTTGATATTTATAAAGCGACAAAGGGACCGCTATTGCCTACAAGGTAGCTTTTAAACAGAGGAGAAATATTCCAGGGATTTTAGATTAAAACACCAGGAGTAAGGAACAATAATAGGGTGTCTATTAAACTACGGTACAACAACATCCAAACACCTACTAGTACTACGACTGTTAGTGACTCTCTATAACTACATACGAACACATCCTAAAACTATGCAATTAATAACAGCGAGAGGGGGGGAGCAACAGTTAGTTACTTAGTAGACGAAATTCTGATGAACCAGGGAAAACGGGAGGTTTCGGTAATAAACCAGTACACTCTGTACTGGATCGGTCGGGGTCGGAAACTTCAATATTGCGTACAAGCAGTATCAACAATATGAAACGGTAACGGAGCTTTGGGACCACTGGGAACTGGGGTTTCGGTAATAAACCAGTACACTCTGTACTGGATCGGTCGGGGTCGGAAACTTCAATATTGCGTACAAGCAGTAACAACAATATGAAACGGTAACGGAGCTTTGGGACCACTGGAAACTGGGGTTTCGGAGGGAGCGTACTTTATAATTCGGAATCGGATATAGTCGGTTTCGGTTTATTCACATCCAGCCTGGCTTTGAAGTTCGGTGCTACGGGAAGCCCAGGATGTAAAACAGGTCGGTGACGGAATCGGTAATAGGTCCCAAATCGGAGAAGCGGTACGGTGAGCGGTGTGTTAGCGATTTTCCCGGGTTACATATGAACGCACCTTGTGAGGAACAAAATGAACGCGGCCAGAATCAGCATGGCACCTGCGTCATTTGAACGTCACAAGTACCCCGGCGGAGCGCGACAACTCCAACTACACCGGGAAATCGCAAATCCACCCCTCGTGTGGCGTAAGACCCTAGCGGCCTAGCATGACGTCAGGAGCCGAAACGTGAAGCAGCAACGTCGGCCCCCTAGGTCAGATATCCGGTACTAACTCACCCAGTCCTTGACTCGATGCGACCGTCGACCTCGAAATCTTCGAATCATTTTACAAGTCTTTATAAATTCTGTCGGCTTGTTAAGCGCGACAAACAGGTGGCGCCATCTATGGGCGGACTCGCGGACCTACGGCCGTTTTGGCCATTGCCTTTGCTTTTATATGGGGAATTCCCGTTTTTTATTTAAATAAAAGGTGTTGTAATGAGTTGGGTGATGAAATATAAAGAAAATGTTAATTGGGACGTCATTACCTGTGAGTTAGGGAAAAACTTCGTTACAAAATGGTAACTTACATATAAATTAATATTAACATTCACATTATACCTATTTTACACGTAGATAGAACAAATCATATTAGGTACTAAACAATACATTAACCAAACACTTTAAACGTACCTTTCGTAATAATGACAATTCTTATCAAATGACATTTTCATGTCAAAAGCAAAAAGCAATTTTCAGAATATCACACACAAATACTCAAAGACAAAACACATTAATAGGTATAATTTTTTGTAATACATAGTTTTTAAAGCTTTATTTTTTAGATAGTTCTGAAGAAGGCAGCAGACAAGTTGCCGAAACGTTCACCATGTCGATTCGTCCGAGCCCTTTCTAGGGTAAATTGTTATTCGCAGTAATTTTACTGTGAGTAGTGCGAAATTCCTTCTCCAACAACGAACGAATCGAGCCCAAAAGTGAATGAGGCTTCACCCAAAAGTAAGTAGTAAAAAATGAACTTTCCTCCTCAAAGATTTAGGAGTTATCTACAACAAAGTTGCAATAATTTACTTGGAGCTATAAAGTGGAACCTGATTTAATATAAGTTGGTCTGTTTAGAAAGCTCACCAGTGCTGCACCTATCTGGACTTGATCCTTTCTTAGCGACAAGGATTTGTCAAATACAAGTAAAAAGCTTTTGTTAGTAAATATAATTGGTTTTTAGTTAACTATTGAAGTACTTTGACTTGGTTTTCTCCTAAAATCGTCTTCTCAAAATATTTCTCCTCTTTTACCCAAGTTAGCTACATTTTTCAGTTTAGTTACTGCTAGCAAGCAGGGGTTTTTATCAAAATGCGTAGGAGTACCACGATATGGTAAAGACGGAGTGCGAATTAAGCTGGTACCAATAGGTTCTGAAAATTTCGGCTTTATTTATATAAACATTTTGGCAACTTTCTTGGTGTCACTGAAAAAAGAAGTTGTAGGTTTTAAATAACTGCTTGTTATTTTGAAATTTGTTTATAATTACAATATCATATTAAACGTTAATATTGCTAATTCAATTCAAATATCGGTTATTTACTAACACGATACCACTAAATTCGGTTAGTTCATAATAAATCTATGATTAATTTGAGTTAGATTTTGTTACTAAAACCAAATGTGTTAATTAGCAGTAAATGATTTGGTTATTATAGGTTTTAAAAACTTCCTTAACAATTCATCTTATTTAGCAATAGTTAACATTTATATGGTATCAACAATCTTTCATTTATTTACGGTCCAAACATTTATTGATTGTTCAGAAATAAAGTACATATTCTTTCCACTCTGCCTTGAGGTGTCAATGAAACTATATTAATTAACTTTAACAAAACCGAAGATTCCTTAAAATTAAAATCCCCTCACCACCCCCCATCGATTTGTCTCGAAGTTCGTCTTTTTTGTGTTCTCATTTTTTTAGACGTTTTGACTGAAATTAAATATGAGTTAATCCGATCATCAACTCTAAATATTCTCGAAGGTAATGTATACCGGGTGTTGCATCATCGTGTGGGACATAGGAAATCCTATGTAAATTTTAAAAGGGTCTATTATTGGCTTTTCTAATTATTTTAGACAAAAAATCAATTTAAATTTTTTGAAGAACATTTTCAACCACAACTAAATGGACAACTTCAGACATTTTTGACAGCTTTATTTGACAGCCAACTCTTACCTTGACTGGTGTCGTTGAATACGGGGCGATAAAAAACACCAAAATATTAAAAATGTTACTGTCAAATAATTCGTAAGCGGTTGATCAAAAATGTTTGAAGTTATCCTATTGGTTGCGAATTTTAGCGCTCTTTAAAGAAACTAAATATATTTTTTCACCAAAATAAATAGGAAAGCCAATAATTAACCCTATCAAAATTTACTTGGGATTTCCTATGTCCCGCCCGACGATGCAACACCCGGTATACGTTTCTCTCCGTTTACATATAACAACAATATAATTATTTTCCTACGAGCGTGCGGTAAAGTCGCTTTAGCGCACGCATTTGCGTGTTGGTGTGCGATTATAGTATATTGTGCAACTAGTGTTGAAAATTGCACTTTTTACACGAGTGTGAACGTCACAAGAGTGTGAAGAGTGATTTTCGTAAGTGTTGTACACTATACTTTTTCTACGACTGCGATTTTGCTTCATAAATGATCATTTGTATTATAGAATATATGCAAGGCGTGTGTAAAGCAATCAGAAGCAACGTGTACAACTTTGCACACGCTTCTGTATGAAGGTCTGCGCAATGTGCACTTTGCGCACGCTGTTTGCAATATGCGATTTTCAACAGTAACTAGTGGTGCGAGTTTGTTCATTTTCGAGGCAGTCGTAGAAAAAAAAATCCTTGCCATTGCACTTAAAAGTGGAAAAATTAGAAGCATTATCCATCCACCACTGCAAAATATTCATTATTTTGGGGCATCGTAGCCATGAAATATATCTTTTAAATTCCTCCATCACTCCTCCACTGGTCGAAGTCGAGGGTAACACCAACACATCTTCATATAAAGCATTAAAATCAATTGCATAATCTGAAGTTGAACCTTTTTCATGAAAATTGCGTTCTGAGCTTCTTAGCATTTCTGTTTCTGTTTTTTTTTGTTTGTTCAAATATTGAGAAATGCGATTTGTAGATATCTTCAAATTTTTCGAGTGCTGTTTTCTTTAATTCCATTCCCCATGTAGTAACATCAAAAGTTCCTAATTTAAGCCGGAGGTCCACAATTAAAATTACAGGATATACTCAGTTAGTTTTATGATAGTGTTTTAAAATTTTATCATGGGCTGCCTGAACACCCATAAGGTGTTTATCCACTTTGTTTTGGTCAGCGCTTTGATATCTCATTCATGAATTTTACTTTCTAGATTATCAATTAATAAATTGATTAATACGATAACCATCGGTGAAGTAGCATATTTCTCACCTTGTAGTTTATGTGTTAACATCTTAAAGTTTATTAATAACTTATGTACTTCTTTAAGTGTTGCCCATGTGAGGCTGTTTTTACGTTTCAGTACAACTGCTAGCATGTCATCACTACATTCGTCTAACAGTCCCCAGTTGCTTCACAAATACCCCTAAGTCTTAATAAAAGCTGTTCTGAACGGTTGATTTTTGAGAAAACAGACATTACTTTACCGATTGCGTTAGAGTTGTCGTCAATCTCTTCAACTAGGTTTTCAATAATTGTATTCTGGTCGTCGCTTTGATCGTCATAATTGTCATAAGAATGATCAGTAGGTTGTTTTACTGCAATGTAATATATACTGTGATACGGGAATATTGAAAAAATTACAGGATGATAGCTGACCATACGCTATATAAATTTACTCTTAAAAGTTTTTCAATGAATTCAACCGTACAGGCGCAAAAAAATAAAAACCGATTACCCATGTTAAACTCCTATGTCCAGGGTTGTGCTGGACACCCGGTATATATTTTTTTCTGATTCAAAGACCTTAAAGAATTATTTTCAAATAATTTTCTGACAGTACATGAACTACTTCAAAGGTAAAGTGTGTGGTCGGCGTTTTTTCTTAATCTTTATTCGCGATACTGCGAGACTTTTAAGAGACTCTCGTGCGATATTCGAGACGACACTTTTAAAAAATCTCGTCTTGTCTCGCAAGGAAAATTGAAAATATTGTCTCAAGTCTTGTCTCGAAAACGAGACGAGACGAGACGAGAATCGCGAAACGAGAATATCGTGGGCATCACTACGCACTAATTACTTTTATACGAAACTTTTTTTTGTAAATTTGTTTACACCATTGTAATATATTAAAATGTTAACTAACAAACCACATGATGTGTTTGAGAAAATAGGCACACGCACATTACAAATAAAACTTTTGTGAGGTGAGTTGACAAGTGCATTGAAGCTAATAAACGTTATTTTGGACATTTATTTAAAACTTTATTTTTTTATGTCAAGAGTGGTTTTTATTTTGCTTAATATTAAAACAAAGTTGAAGTTATAAAAAAAATTTCGTATAAAAGTTACTAGTTTTTTACTCCTTATTAAATTTAGGAAAAAAAGTACTGTTCCGCTTTACAGCAAACGTGCTAGTAGGAGTAAAAGAGAGAAAATCCCTAAATCTTTGAGATTTGATTTTTTTTTAACTAAATTGGATATTTTGCCTTTGTCGGTGGTCTTTTTGTTACTGTAGGTCAAAATTGGCACTATTCAAAGTAGCAAAAAAATAAGAGGGAGTGGGAGAGAGAGGTTAAAGAAATAATAGGGAAACACATATGTTCAATGTTGCCATATTTATTGGCTCAATATTGTATGGTTTTCCAAATATACAAGATATACAAAATAGGTTCGCTCCCGCGCCACCTGCATGGGAATTCCGTGCACTGCATTTTGAAGAACCATACAAAGTCAGGCCATCAAATTTCAGTTTTTAATTGGCTATTTCTCTTTTCCTGGAAGGGGAGACTAGGTAAAATAAGCGCCAATCAAATCCTTATGACATCAGTTATGTAAAAAGGTACAAGGCCAAACCAGAAATTGCGCGGGAAACGAATAATAAGGCAAAACAAAGCTGAGCCACATATACGGCTCAGGTTTGTAAAAGTGGTCTGACTTTGCTCTTTAAACTACATACGAGTGGCCTGACTTTGTATGGTTTCTCTAAATATATATATATATATATATATCAGAATAACATTTTTTGTAGTTTTAGTTTGGTAATTAAATATGGAATTGGCTTAAAAGTTTCTGTACTTTTTAAGTTTCGCTGCAATGCAGATGGAATCTTTTTTTGATAGAATTTTCATCAAGCCCCAAAAAAAAATGAAATAAAAAAAAAAGATATTCTTCTACATTAGTATTGATAGATATTTGTAATTTTGTATGATACCCTTTACATATGTATTATACATATAAGTCTCGTTTTCGGCATTCTTACGCAAAACAAGCCAAAGTCAGTGGTACCGCAAGAAAGGCCATGTTATGGTCTACTTTACGTTCTGAAGCCCGTTGTGACACTCGGCCTAGTTTTCGAGATATTTGTAATTTTGTATGATAACCTCTACCTATGTATTATACATATAAGTCTGGTTTTCGGCATTCTTACGCAAAACAAGCCAATGTCAGTGGTACCGCAAGAAAGCCCATGTTATGGTCTACTTTACGTTCTGAAGCCCATTGTGACACTCGGCCTAGTTCTCGAGATATTTGTAATTTTGTATGATGCACTTTACCTATGTATTACACATATAAGTCTGGTTTTCGGCATTCTTACGCAAAACAAGCCAAAGTCAGTGGTACCGCAAGAAAGGCCATGTTATGGTCTACTTTACGTTCTGAAGCCCGTTGTGACACTCGGCCTAGTTCTCGAGATATTTGTAATTTTGTATGATGCACTTTAGCTATGTATTACACATATAAGTCTGGTTTTCGGCATTCTTACGCAAAACAAGCCAAAGTCAGTGGTACCGCAAGAAAGGCCATGTTATGGTCTACTTTACGTTCTGAAGCCCGTTGTGACACTCGGCCTAGTTCTCGAGATATTTGTAATTTTGTATGATAACCTCTACCTATGTATTATACATATAAGTCTGGGTTTCGGCATTCTTACGCAAAACAAGCCAATGTCAGTGGTACCGCAAGAAAGCCCATGTTATGGTCTACTTTACGTTCTGAAGCCCATTGTGACACTCGGCCTAGTTCTCGAGATATTTGTAATTTTGTATGATGCACTTTACCTATGTATTACACATATAAGTCTGGTTTTCGGCATTCTTACGCAAAACAAGCCAAAGTCAGTGGTACCGCAAGAAAGGCCATGTTGTGATCTACTTTACGTTCTGAAGCCCGTTGTGACACTTGGCCTAGTTCTCGAGATATTTGTAATTTTGTATGATGCACTTTAGCTATGTATTACACATATAAGTCTGGTTTTCGGCATTCTTACGCAAAACAAGCCAAAGTCAGTGGTACCGCAAGAAAGGCCATGTTATGGTCTACTTTACGTTCTGAAGCCCGTTGTGACACTCGGCCTAGTTCTCGAGATATTTGTAATTTTGTATGATGCACTTTACCTATGTATTACACATATAAGTCTGGTTTTCGGCATTCTTACGCAAAACAAGCCAAAGTCAGTGGTACCGCAAGAAAGGCCATGTTATGGTCCACTTTACGTTCTGAAGCCCGTTGTGACACTCGGCCTAGTTTTCGAGATATTTGTAATTTTGTATGATAACCTCTACCTATGTATTATACATATAAGTCTGGGTTTCGGCATTCTTACGCAAAACAAGCCAATGTCAGTGGTACCGCAAGAAAGCCCATGTTATGGTCTACTTTACGTTCTGAAGCCCATTGTGACACTCGGCCTAGTTCTCGAGATATTTGTAATTTTGTATGATGCACTTTACCTATGTATTACACATATAAGTCTGGTTTTCGGCATTCTTACGCAAAACAAGCCAAAGTCAGTGGTACCGCAAGAAAGGCCATGTTATGGTGCACTTTACGTTCTGAAGCCCGTTGTGACACTCGGCCTAGTTTTCGAGATATTTGTAATTTTGTATGATAACCTCTACCTATGTATTATACATATAAGTCTGGTTTTCGGCATTCTTACGCAAAACAAGCCAATGTCAGTGGTACCGCAAGAAAGCCCATGTTATGGTCTACTTTACGTTCTGAAGCCCATTGTGACACTCGGCCTAGTTCTCGAGATATTTGTAATTTTGTATGATGCACTATACCTATGTATTACACATATAAGTCTGGTTTTCGGCATTCTTACGCAAAACAAGCCAAAGTCAGTGGTACCGCAAGAAAGGCCATGTTATGGTCTACTTTACGTTCTGAAGCCCGTTGTGACACTCGGCCTAGTTCTCGAGATATTTGTAATTTTGTATGATGCACTTTACCTATGTATTACACATATAAGTCTGGTTTTCGGCATTCTTACGCAAAACAAGCCAAAGTCAGTGGTACCGCAAGAAAGGCCATGTTGTGATCTACTTTACGTTCTGAAGCCCGTTGTGACACTTGGCCTAGTTCTCGAGATATTTGTAATTTTGTATGATGCACTTTAGCTATGTATTACACATATAAGTCTGGTTTTCGGCATTCTTACGCAAAACAAGCCAAAGTCAGTGGTACCGCAAGAAAGGCCATGTTATGGTCTACTTTACGTTCTGAAGCCCGTTGTGACACTCGGCCTAGTTCTCGAGATATTTGTAATTTTGTATGATGCACTTTACCTATGTATTACACATATAAGTCTGGTTTTCGGCATTCTTACGCAAAACAAGCCAAAGTCAGTGGTACCGCAAGAAAGGCCATGTTATGGTCCACTTTACGTTCTGAAGCCCGTTGTGACACTCGGCCTAGTTTTCGAGATATTTGTAATTTTGTATGATAACCTCTACCTATGTATTATACATATAAGTCTGGGTTTCGGCATTCTTACGCAAAACAAGCCAATGTCAGTGGTACCGCAAGAAAGCCCATGTTATGGTCTACTTTACGTTCTGAAGCCCATTGTGACACTCGGCCTAGTTCTCGAGATATTTGTAATTTTGTATGATGCACTTTACCTATGTATTACACATATAAGTCTGGTTTTCGGCATTCTTACGCAAAACAAGCCAAAGTCAGTGGTACCGCAAGAAAGGCCATGTTGTGATCTACTTTACGTTCTGAAGCCCGTTGTGACACTTGGCCTAGTTCTCGAGATATTTGTAATTTTGTATGATGCACTTTAGCTATGTATTACACATATAAGTCTGGTTTTCGGCATTCTTACGCAAAACAAGCCAAAGTCAGTGGTACCGCAAGAAAGGCCATGTTATGGTCTACTTTACGTTCTGAAGCCCGTTGTGACACTCGGCCTAGTTCTCGAGATATTTGTAATTTTGTATGATGCACTTTACCTATGTATTACACATATAAGTCTGGTTTTCGGCATTCTTACGCAAAACAAGCCAAAGTCAGTGGTACCGCAAGAAAGGCCATGTTATGGTCCACTTTACGTTCTGAAGCCCGTTGTGACACTCGGCCTAGTTTTCGAGATATTTGTAATTTTGTATGATAACCTCTACCTATGTATTATACATATAAGTCTGGGTTTCGGCATTCTTACGCAAAACAAGCCAATGTCAGTGGTACCGCAAGAAAGCCCATGTTATGGTCTACTTTACGTTCTGAAGCCCATTGTGACACTCGGCCTAGTTCTCGAGATATTTGTAATTTTGTATGATGCACTTTACCTATGTATTACACATATAAGTCTGGTTTTCGGCATTCTTACGCAAAACAAGCCAAAGTCAGTGGTACCGCAAGAAAGGCCATGTTATGGTGCACTTTACGTTCTGAAGCCCGTTGTGACACTCGGCCTAGTTTTCGAGATATTTGTAATTTTGTATGATAACCTCTACCTATGTATTATACATATAAGTCTGGTTTTCGGCATTCTTACGCAAAACAAGCCAATGTCAGTGGTACCGCAAGAAAGCCCATGTTATGGTCTACTTTACGTTCTGAAGCCCATTGTGACACTCGGCCTAGTTCTCGAGATATTTGTAATTTTGTATGATGCACTATACCTATGTATTACACATATAAGTCTGGTTTTCGGCATTCTTACGCAAAACAAGCCAAAGTCAGTGGTACCGCAAGAAAGGCCATGTTATGGTCTACTTTACGTTCTGAAGCCCGTTGTGACACTCGGCCTAGTTCTCGAGATATTTGTAATTTTGTATGATGCACTTTACCTATGTATTACACATATAAGTCTGGTTTTCGGCATTCTTACGCAAAACAAGCCAAAGTCAGTGGTACCGCAAGAAAGGCCATGTTATGGTCCACTTTACGTTCTGAAGCCCGTTGTGACACTCGGCCTAGTTTTCGAGATATTTGTAATTTTGTATGATAACCTCTACCTATGTATTATACATATAAGTCTGGTTTTCGGCATTCTTACGCAAAACAAGCCAATGTCAGTGGTACCGCAAGAAAGGCCATGTTATGGTCTACTTTACGCTCTGAAGCCCATTGTGACACTCGGCCTAGTTCTCGAGATATTTGTAATTTTGTATGATGCACTTTACCTATGTATTACACATATAAGTCTGGTTTTCGGCATTCTTACGCAAAACAAGCCAAAGTCAGTGGTACCGCAAGAAAGGCCATGTTATGGTCCACTTTACGTTCTGAAGCCCGTTGTGACACTCGGCCTAGTTTTCGAGATATTTGTAATTTTGTATGATAACCTCTACCTATGTATTATACATATAAGTCTGGTTTTCGGCATTCTTACGCAAAACAAGCCAATGTCAGTGGTACCGCAAGAAAGGCCATGTTATGGTCTACTTTACGTTCTGAAGCCCATTGTGACACTCGGCCTGGTTCTCGAGATATTTGTAATTTTGTATGATGCACTATACCTATGTATTACACATATAAGTCTGGTTTTCGGCATTCTTACGCAAAACAAGCCAAAGTCAGTGGTACCGCAAGAAAGGCCATGTTATGGTCTACTTTACGTTCTGAAGCCCGTTGTGACACTCGGCCTAGTTCTCGAGATATTTGTAATTTTGTATGATGCACTTTACCTATGTATTACACATATAAGTCTGGTTTTCGGCATTCTTACGCAAAACAAGCCAAAGTCAGTGGTACCGCAAGAAAGGCCATGTTATGGTCCACTTTACGTTCTGAAGCCCGTTGTGACACTCGGCCTAGTTTTCGAGATATTTGTAATTTTGTATGATAACCTCTACCTATGTATTATACATATAAGTCTGGTTTTCGGCATTCTTACGCAAAACAAGCCAATGTCAGTGGTACCGCAAGAAAGGCCATGTTATGGTCTACTTTACGCTCTGAAGCCCATTGTGACACTCGGCCTAGTTCTCGAGATATTTGTAATTTTGTATGATGCACTTTACCTATGTATTACACATATAAGTCTGGTTTTCGGCATTCTTACGCAAAACAAGCCAAAGTCAGTGGTACCGCAAGAAAGGCCATGTTATGGTCCACTTTACGTTCTGAAGCCCGTTGTGACACTCGGCCTAGTTTTCGAGATATTTGTAATTTTGTATGATAACCTCTACCTATGTATTATACATATAAGTCTGGTTTTCGGCATTCTTACGCAAAACAAGCCAATGTCAGTGGTACCGCAAGAAAGCCCATGTTATGGTCTACTTTACGTTCTGAAGCCCATTGTGACACTCGGCCTGGTTCTCGAGATATTTGTAATTTTGTATGATGCACTATACCTATGTATTACACATATAAGTCTGGTTTTCGGCATTCTTACGCAAAACAAGCCAAAGTCAGTGGTACCGCAAGAAAGGCCATGTTATGGTCTACTTTACGTTCTGAAGCCCGTTGTGACACTCGGCCTAGTTCTCGAGATATTTGTAATTTTGTATGATGCACTTTACCTATGTATTACACATATAAGTCTGGTTTTCGGCATTCTTACGCAAAACAAGCCAAAGTCAGTGGTACCGCAAGAAAGGCCATGTTATGGTCCACTTTACGTTCTGAAGCCCGTTGTGACACTCGGCCTAGTTTTCGAGATATTTGTAATTTTGTATGATAACCTCTACCTATGTATTATACATATAAGTCTGGTTTTCGGCATTCTTACGCAAAACAAGCCAATGTCAGTGGTACCGCAAGAAAGGCCATGTTATGGTCCACTTTACGTTCTGAAGCCCGTTGTGACACTCGGCCTAGTTTTCGAGATATTTGTAATTTTGTATGATAACCTCTACCTATGTATTATACATATAAGTCTGGTTTTCGGCATTCTTACGCAAAACAAGCCAAAGTCAGTGGTACCGCAAGAAAGGCCATGTTATGGTCTACTTTACGTTCTGAAGCCCGTTGTGACACTCGGCCTAGTTCTCGAGATATTTGTAATTTTGTATGATGCACTTTACCTATGTATTACACATATAAGTCTGGTTTTCGGCATTCTTACGCAAAACAAGCCAAAGTCAGTGGTACCGCAAGAAAGGCCATGTTATGGTCCACTTTACGTTCTGAAGCCCGTTGTGACACTCGGCCTAGTTTTCGAGATATTTGTAATTTTGTATGATAACCTCTACCTATGTATTATACATATAAGTCTGGTTTTCGGCATTCTTACGCAAAACAAGCCAATGTCAGTGGTACCGCAAGAAAGGCCATGTTATGGTCTACTTTACGTTCTGAAGCCCATTGTGACACTCGGCCTGGTTCTCGAGATATTTGTAATTTTGTATGATGCACTTTACCTATGTATTACACATATAAGTCTGGTTTTCGGCATTCTTACGCAAAACAAGCCAAAGTCAGTGGTACCGCAAGAAAGGCCATGTTATGGTCCACTTTACGTTCTGAAGCCCGTTGTGACACTCGGCCTAGTTTTCGAGATATTTGTAATTTTGTATGATAACCTCTACCTATGTATTATACATATAAGTCTGGTTTTCGGCATTCTTACGCAAAACAAGCCAATGTCAGTGGTACCGCAAGAAAGGCCATGTTATGGTCTACTTTACGTTCTGAAGCCCATTGTGACACTCGGCCTGGTTCTCGAGATATTTGTAATTTTGTATGATGCACTATACCTATGTATTACACATATAAGTCTGGTTTTCGGCATTCTTACGCAAAACAAGCCAAAGTCAGTGGTACCGCAAGAAAGGCCATGTTATGGTCTACTTTACGTTCTGAAGCCCGTTGTGACACTCGGCCTAGTTCTCGAGATATTTGTAATTTTGTATGATGCACTTTACCTATGTATTACACATATAAGTCTGGTTTTCGGCATTCTTACGCAAAACAAGCCAAAGTCAGTGGTACCGCAAGAAAGGCCATGTTATGGTCCACTTTACGTTCTGAAGCCCGTTGTGACACTCGGCCTAGTTTTCGAGATATTTGTAATTTTGTATGATAACCTCTACCTATGTATTATACATATAAGTCTGGTTTTCGGCATTCTTACGCAAAACAAGCCAATGTCAGTGGTACCGCAAGAAAGGCCATGTTATGGTCTACTTTACGCTCTGAAGCCCATTGTGACACTCGGCCTAGTTCTCGAGATATTTGTAATTTTGTATGATGCACTTTACCTATGTATTACACATATAAGTCTGGTTTTCGGCATTCTTACGCAAAACAAGCCAATGTCAGTGGTACCGCAAGAAAGGCCATGTTATGGTCTACTTTACGTTCTGAAGCCCGTTGTGACACTCGGCCTAGTTCTCGAGATATTTGTAATTTTGTATGATGCACTTTACCTATGTATTACACATATAAGTCTGGTTTTCGGCATTCTTACGCAAAACAAGCCAAAGTCAGTGGTACCGCAAGAAAGGCCATGTTATGGTCCACTTTACGTTCTGAAGCCCGTTGTGACACTCGGCCTAGTTTTCGAGATATTTGTAATTTTGTATGATAACCTCTACCTATGTATTATACATATAAGTCTGGTTTTCGGCATTCTTACGCAAAACAAGCCAATGTCAGTGGTACCGCAAGAAAGGCCATGTTATGGTCTACTTTACGCTCTGAAGCCCATTGTGACACTCGGCCTAGTTCTCGAGATATTTGTAATTTTGTATGATGCACTTTACCTATGTATTACACATATAAGTCTGGTTTTCGGCATTCTTACGCAAAACAAGCCAATGTCAGTGGTACCGCAAGAAAGGCCATGTTATGGTCTACTTTACGTTCTGAAGCCCGTTGTGACACTCGGCCTAGTTCTCGAGATATTTGTAATTTTGTATGATGCACTTTACCTATGTATTACACATATAAGTCTGGTTTTCGGCATTCTTACGCAAAACAAGCCAAAGTCAGTGGTACCGCAAGAAAGGCCATGTTGCGATCTACTTTTCGTTCTGAAGCCCGTTGTGACACGCGGCCTAGTTCTCGAGATATTTGTAATTTTGTATGATGCACTTTACCTATGTATTACACATATAAGTCTGGTTTTCGGCATTCTTACGCAAAACAAGCCAAAGTCAGTGGTACCGCAAGAAAGGCCATGTTATGGTCTACTTTACGTTCTTAAGCCCGTTGTGACACTTTGGCTTAGTTCTTGAGATATTTAGCAATTTATAGTGTATATTTCAGTTACATATTTAACATATAAATTTGATGGTTTTTCTCACTCTGACTACAAAGAATATAACACTGAATATTATGTACACTCCAAGTAAGTCCCTGACCAATCGACCTGAACTAATTAGAACCCAAATTTCACATAGGTAAGTAGGTACTAGCTTCTCTTTTTCCTGGCGTAGTTTAGAGAAAGCGCCTAAGAAGTGAAGCGGCAACATTGCTTTTACTGGGGTGGGGAAAGTGCGTTTGCGTGAGCTCTTCGGGTATGAGACGTACGTCTGTTATTAGTATTTTATTTAAGTGAATATTTGTTTGATTTTACTCTAAATGCCGTTCAAATAGTTAGAAGTTATATTGTGTTTGTTTATATTCCTATATTATAATATTATGGAGCACTGGTTGTAATTAATCGAGACCCTAAGGTAGGTAGTATTTTAGTATTTTTCTCGTTTTATTTGGTATTTAAGTCTACGTTTACAATTAAATCGTTGTACGCTACTGATGTATCGGGCATCTTCGCATCTGGCTTGCTGAGATCTGGCTTCCTCTTTTCACATCAGTACCCGAA